>LPNX010708065.1:19597-279599 GCA_001517045.1 Pseudotsuga menziesii
CATTAGGGACTGGTGAGTCAATTAGTATTTTTGTCAAGTGGTTAACTGAGTGAGATTGCATGGCAAAGAGTCAGTTAAGCTAGACTCACTTATGGAATTCGAATTGTTCCCTTAGGCATTCGAATTCTTCATGGAGTTAAGCCATTACTCTTGCATGGGAATTGTAACCCTTTATTGTTTATAAAATATACAGAGAGGAAACCATTTCTGGTTCCGATTATTGCCAATTCATGAGTAATTTGTTAATAATTATTTGATGATTTGATTCCTAGTTCCTAGATCATGTGCAAGAATTAATATATACATCTCAGGAGCCATGAATGAAAAATAACTCATTCAGAGTGCCCAACAAATGGATTTTATATATTCACAATCAATTACATTTTATGAATTAATACCCCATTATACGAGACCTATGTTTGATCTATATAGGATACATAAAGGACCTCATTTCGATGGTGTGATTGGTTCTGTTAACCAAATTGACTAGTTTCCCAAACTTCAGAAATCCTTACAATCCAAGCCACAAACCAAAAAGGTAAAAAGAAGAAACAAAATAAAAATACAAATGATAATTCTAGGGAAGGAGATGCACCCAAGATGAATAATCAACCCATAGGAAATTAGGAAAAATTGGAAAACAAGTATCCTTTCAAGATGTGTCAAGGAAATTATCCTACTCACAAATTCCTTAAAATGGACGAAATTCATTGTTTGTTATCTCAATGCAGTGGGAAACAATAACTTGCTGTACTAAATCAACCTTTTTCGTAACACCAACATATGTTTTCTACAACTCCAGTACCTCTTGAAGGGGGAAACCAAGAAAACCCTTTGCAAGGGGGAAATCAATTCATTGGTAACATATTTGGGTTAAATCGTAAGGTTAATGTTCAAGTAAGGGCTAATTTTTATGGTGCACCATCTAATATTTTAGACCCATCGATATCACAACCAAATGGTTCTATTACCATTGATAAACCAACCATTAACATAGTTCCTCGACCCCCCAAAGTCATTCTACGTAAAATAACTCATAATCCTAATGCAAGAGAAACTCAACCCTATAGTATAGTGGGCGACTTTGCTCAAGCACCTTGAACCATGTTGACCTTGGATGTCACTACAAATTTTTCCAACTCAGTGAAAAATAATATTGCATGCCATTGGTGCAATTGGTCTGGATGATACTAATTTGATCCCCTTTGATTTAAGAAAGTCAGCATGTAAGCTTCCATCACATATCACTTTTCATATTAAAGTGGTATCACATGGGAAGAATGTTTTTCGAACTATGGTATAAAAAGGAGATTCTACTTGTGTAATTTCATTCAAATGTTGGAAAGCGTTAGGATCATCCACCTTAGTAACATCCCACACAATACTCAAAGTATTTGATGGACACTCGTTCCCAACTCACATACCTATTATGGCTTTCCCAATTGAACTAGGAGGTAAAATAATTCAGGTTGATGTTGAGGTAGTAGATGCACCCATAGATTACAATATTATATTGGGACATAGTTGGATACATGGAATGACGACGATAGCATCTTCATTATTCTGAGTGATTTGGTTCCCCCACCAAGGGAAGATTGTTACATTCTATCAGTTAGATTATTGCACACATGAAATTGGTATCCACTAGAACATAAATTTTATGGGGGATTTGAAAACGATGATTCAAGATGTTGGAGTAGGGATGTTCAAATATTCTTTCCTCATGGGAACCTTCACAATCCCACCACCAACATATACCCCTCAAATTGCTCTATTTTTCACCATTACATTAGAAGTTTACTTTATGTTAACATTTTTTTCTAAATCCACTAAACGATTGGTTCCACTTAATAAAATAGAACTACGGTAGAGGAAATCCAAGTACAAATTGGTAAAGGAAAGGAAATACATTCTGAATAACTTGATGAAATGGTGAGTAGTACACCCCTTTATGTTGTATAATTTTCCTACCAAGTTGTCCAAACAGTTTCAAAAGACTTGAATCAAAATCCTTCTCCAAGGGTGGAATATGATCCACACATATCTCATGTATGGGACATAAATACTCCTAGCACTCATGACCTCTTGGATCAAACCTTTTCATCTAATGACGTTATCCTTGAATTCATGAATAACTCATAATGACCATGGGAGGACATGCATCATCAGTCACCATTTTTTTTTATTCTAGATTCATTAAAGGTTAAACCTGAAATTTTTTAACCTTGATGATTATATGGAAATGCACCAATTCCCTATCCAAACACACAATATTCTTTCAGAAGGAAATTTGGAAAACAATTTGAAAAACTATTTCTATCGATATATCCATCAATCCTGATACTGTCCGAAATATCAATATAGGTGACAATTGTTCTACAGAGGAGATCACATAATATATTTCCCTATTCAAAGAGTTTCATGATGTGTTCACCTGGTCTTATCAAGAAATGTTAGGCATCGATCCTAGTATTGTCGAAGATGAGATAAAAACCTATCAAAATGTTAAAATTTTATGATATAAGTTTCATCCAGAAAATCCTAATAAATCCACTGCCATAAAATCAGAAGTAGATAAGCTATTAAAATATATCTTCATTTACCCTTTACCTTTACTAAATGGGTATCTAATCCTGTTTCAGTCAATACAAAAAAAGGAAAAATATGAGTCTATACTGACTTCAGGGATTTAAATTTAGCTTGTCCCAAATATAGTTGTTAGCACTATTTTTGGGTTAAGTAGTTGGAAAGGGATTTGGTCAGTAAATGGAGAAATAAGGTTTGAAAATTTTCTTATCATATGAACTTGATAAATGTTAATGAGATTCTGCAGGTATTTTCAAGGATCATTTCTATGTTGGAAATTCAAAATAATTGAAAAATTCCAGTTTGAATAGAATGCTTATGCTGAAGATCAAAGGTTCAGAAAAGAGTAGAAGAGAGGATATCATAAAGCATAAATACAAAATATTTGGTTATAAATAGAGTGGAATCTCTCTTTTTGCTTTCTGTGGGATTGACGGTCGGGATAGCTTCTTCCCAAGATCAACGGCTTGGAAAGGAGCAGAAAGGCGGAAACACAAAAAAATTGGTCATAAAAGGATCGGAATCCCTCTTTCCACTTTGCGCCAAATCGATGGTTCAGAGAGATACTGCACAAATCAACGGCCCACAAGTGAGCGGAAAGGCAGGAAACAGAAATATGAAAATTTTGGTTATGAAAAGTTGGAATCCCGCCTTCAAATTTCTGCATCCCGCATCTTGACCTCAGATCAATGGATCGAAAATATTTTGCATAATATATATGGTGGATATTGATGTCGTTGGGTGAACGTGCATAGTCAAAGCTAGAGAGGTCCTACGCGACGGGGAATGTGCGTAAATTATGTGTCCCATCCCCATTGGATATCCGACTAAAAGATCAGAGGTGTAAAGGTAACTTTATGGAGTGTGATGGTGCATATTTCAATGATCAGGATCTAAGAAGATTCATATCTACAGATAGCATGGATTTTGTTGGTTGAAGTCATGAGGAGAGATTAACTTTCCATATATGCAAAATATGGTATAGCCTGCAGCTTTCAATGAACCAGATCACCCTTGATCTCATATCTATGATGAAGATTGATTTCGTTGATACAACAAGAACATGGAAATAAGCATTTTAAATCTGCGGAGTTTGGTATGTCTTATAGGTTTGAACGACGGATATTTAAAGAGAATTTTGATGAAGGGCTAAAAATAATTTAGCAAGGTGAACTAGAGCGAACAAATTCATGAGGAGGATTTGCAAAAATTTATAGAGCACACAAGTTCAAACATGTGTTTCCATATCCTTGTTTTGGCTAAAATATCAACGGTCCACATCAATTTTGTTGGTTGAAGATGTTGGGATGAGGGAAACCATTGTAGGCTTCCTAGAGACGCTCTAAAATGTCATTTTCTTCAAGTGAACCCAATTCCCACATGCCATATTTGTTTTTTATATCAAGTACGTGCATCATCGCATGCTTTCCCAAATTGTTTATGATCATAAATTTGTTAGGATTTTGATTCCCACGATGTAACTGAATTTGGCTCTATTTCGAGGTTGGTCTCGGGATCCCATGATACTCTAAATATAGGCTCAGTAGAAGAAGATGAGGTTGGAACCCATGGGATTTTTTGTTATGCATTTTGAGATTTATCGGTCATAAAATTGTATAGTTAAATGCTAGCTAGTTGCTATAAAGATTCATGTGTATTTCATAGTTACAGTTTGTTATTTCCCTCCTTATGTGCATGTCTTTCCTATTAAAATTTCTATTGTGTGTTCTTTCATATCTCGAATGAGTGTGTAATAGTTCAGAATTAATATTTTTATGCTCTAGCTATTGTTTCAGGTATCCACCAATATTTCTTACAAATTTGATGCAAAATTCATCTTTTTAATGCTATGTATTGATGCACTATCCTTGTTTCTTGTTT
The DNA here is from genome assembly GCA_001517045.1 of Pseudotsuga menziesii. Classification (NCBI taxonomy): domain Eukaryota; kingdom Viridiplantae; phylum Streptophyta; class Pinopsida; order Pinales; family Pinaceae; genus Pseudotsuga; species Pseudotsuga menziesii. Next base: position 24,065 of record LPNX010708065.1, read on the forward strand.
ATCACTAGACAAACTACTTTTTGAATGTAACCGGGTACTATATTTCCTTTGTAGGATTTTCCCATGCAAATAGTTCTGTAATTCATAAAAATACTTGTGACTCCATAGCCCAATGTATACGTTCCTTTCTTCAACCACAAAATCAATCTGAAACTTTATTTTATTCTTTATATCTTTTCCTGTTAAAAATCAGTGAGAGATCCCACTCTAGAAAGGAAGAGACCAGTTTTCTTTCTTAAATTAGTTCTTTTGTTACCTTGGGATTTACCTTCTACAAGATGGGTACATTCTGAGTGCTAGCAAATTGGCATATTTGCCGGGTAGTAATCTCTATTATCTCCTTAGGTAAATGACCTTGTTTTAGTTCTATGACTAGGTTGAGAAGTTGGTCATAGACACATATTGGTTGTACATGCTCTGGTGACTCCACTCAAAATGTTTGGAAGGTGACTCTGCTAGGAAATATTGATGACCATACTAGGGAATGAGGGTTCGAATATTCCCTGGGTATGAGCTACATAGTATCATATTTTATTGTTGATGGTGAACAATGGTAAAAAATCAAGAAGGTTGTACATATTTCACCTGACGAGTCCATATGTGAAGAATCCAGTCTTCATAATGTTCTATGGCATCTCCACTATCAAAGGGTTGCAAAGTTTGAAGAGCTGATTCAGTTTCTCCATCATCAATATGAGTTCTATATATATAAGGTATGCTCCTATGAATCATGCTTACATTCTTGGTTTTCCAAATCGAATACCTAATAGAGATTGGAAAAATTATCTTCCAAGATTCAAAGATCAAAGGGGTGATGATGATGCTCTTCATTTGGTTAGATTTCATAAGCATATATATAAGATGGGAGTTGAATTGCATGAGGATTCTTTAATGAAAATGTTCATGGTTAGTTTAGAAGGAGATGCAAGGTCATGGTATGAGGGATTACCATCATAAATTTTATCTTCCCTTACTGAATTTCATATATTAGTTCATGAACATTTTAAAGACCAATACCCTTCCTTGCTGCTAGTTCAAGATTGTTGCATGCATGTTAAAGGTTTCATTAAATATTTGAAAAACATGTATGGTGATGATGAGTTTATGATGAATAGATTTAGAAATACTACATGAAAATCCATTTCAGAAAAAGAATACAAACCAGCTTCCTGGACATTCAAGAAAATTCCCAGCAATTGATAATATCTTCCATGACTAAAAGTGGCATAAGCCACAACTCTGATTCAACCAGCTACATTTATTTTCCTGAAATTGATGATAATTTGCAGCAGTATTGTCAATATTTGTGTGACCAAGAAGGAATTTGGGGCTTTCAATTAAATCCTTCTTCATATTACTCAACTTTGAAATTTTTTTACAAGAAGAGGCTTCCCCTGTTCAATCAAAAATATCCCTTTTGCAGCGGTAGTGTTTTCAAAGACAGGATATGCTTTATGAATAATTCCATCATCCTGTTACAAAGCCTGTTAATGGTGGTTTTAAAGAAAATATTATCCCACCTGTATATGATGAGAAGGAAGGTGATGTATAGGTAGAGGGTCATATTCATTTCCTCAATGAAGATTACAATCAGCGTGCTGAAAATTAGTGTTTTCCATTATGTTTTTCCTCATTTGAATATTTGAAAGAAAGATTAAGAGCCTCTAAGCAAACACATAAACTTGAGGATATGACATTTCCAAGATAGATACTGAAAAGGGTAAGAAGTCATGCCATCAGTCCCAACCTATGAGGGAAACAACAAATTTCCCTAAGGGGTTAATACCCAAAGAAGAAGATGAGAAGGGTGAATAACTAGAATCTTCTTTGCACTCCCATCCTTCTTCTTATGATTAGGAAAATGGTCAGCCTAGTGATGTGCAGGAAGAGGGCCATACTAATTTTCTTTTTGAAGATCACAGTGAGCATGTTGAAAATTCTGTTAGTAATTTTTTTAAAGGAGATTTCATCATGCCTATATATGATGAATGTGAGGATGGATACTGGGATAAAGCACCTCAAGAACCAGCAGACTACAATAATAGATTGGACAACCTATAAGAAGAAGAGGATTCCAAATGGGGTATTTCTTTATGCTTTTCAAATTCAAAAATTATTTTTCTTGATTCTATTGAAGAACACGATGATATTTCTTTTGAAACATTTGGAATCGATGAGGTTTTAATTTCTAAGATTTTAGATGAAGAAGTTGATGTCTCATTTGCAAATTATCATGAAAACATTTTTCAAGACTCTTTTGAAGATTAGTTTGGTAGAGTGCAAGATAATTTATAGTTTGAGCATCCATGTCATGTAAAACAAATAACAATTTTTTTTAAGTATGTCATGTTTTTTATGATCCAGTAGCAAAATGTATGGATAGATTTTTCAGTTGGGGTGGTTGGTTGTGTTCTCGCCAAAAATATCAAATGCATTACCATTGTTTCTTACCATTATGCTTTTATGTTTTGATTTTACTTAAGCATGATGATAAAGTTTATCTATTGGACCAGTTGCTTGATTGGATTCATTGGAAGTCAGAGTTTACTTGACTTGGATGTTATGCTTGGTACGGCAGGGGAGTTATATGTGAATAGTATCGACATGGAGAGAATTTATTTAGTAGTTTTTTAGTTTCAAAGTTTAGATTTGTTGTTACAATTAGTTTTCATTTTCAGAGGATGGACAAGTGACAGGTTATATGTGAATAGTATCGACATGGAGAGAATTTATTTAGTAGTTTTTTAGTTTCAAAGTTTAGATTTGTTGTTACAATTAGTTTTCATTTTCAGAGGATGGACAAGTGACAGGTTACAGGTTGCAGTATGGGTTTGTTATAGGTTGACATGGATTTGTTTGTAGAATGGTTTCAATTGATGGTTATATGTTAGAACAGGTTGAGGATTTCAAAGAAATATCAGAAGCATCCCAATGGATTTGGAACCTGGTCTATGGGGTTCTTTTCTACCTCACAAGGAGGATATCATCCATAGTTGGAGCCAACTATTAGCACTCTTTTTGGGCTAAGTAGTTGGCAAGGTATTTAACCAGTAAATGGAGAAATAAGGTTTGAAAATTTTATTATCATATGAACTTGATAAATGTTAATGATATTGAACATGTATTTTAAAGGATCATTTCTAAGTTGGAAATACAAAATAAGAATGAAGAAATATGCTCTAGGTTAAATGGTGACATCAAATGAATGGCCTGGATGCACAGTGGAGAAGATCAAAGCCCATAAATAATTTTCCTCCAAGACAAAATCGAGAGTGGAAAGGTGGAAAAAGCAAGTTTTGGTTGTGAAAATAGGTGAAACCTGACTTCCTCTTTCCGCATTCCGAGATCCAACGGCTCAGAACACTTTCGCCGAATATCAAAAGTTCAGAAAAGATTAGAAGAGTGGAGATCAAAAAGAGGAATTACAAAAGATTTGGCTATAAAAAGAGTAGAATCCCTCTTTTTACTTTTCGTAGGATCAACGGTTGGGATAGCTTCTGCTCAAGATTAGCGGCTTGGAAAGTAGCATAAAGGAGGGAGCGAAAAGGCAAAAACATAGAAAAATTGGTTGTAAAAGGATTGGAATCCCACTTTCCACTTTCCTCCAGATCGACGGTTCAGAGAGATCCTGCACAAATCAACATCGTGGAAGTGAGCAGAAAGGAGAAAGGCGGAAATATGAAAATTTTGGTTATGAAAAGTAGGAATCCTGCCTCCTGCTTTCCGCAGCATGAAACTTGACCTTAGATCAATGGATCGAAAATATTCTACATAAGATCTACTGTGGAGATTGATTTCGTCGGGTGAACTTCCACACTCAAAGTCATAGAGGGCCTGCACGACGGGGAATGTGAGTAAATGACGTGTCCCCTCCCCATTGAATATTGCGCTCGGAGATCATAGATGTAAAGGTCACTTTATGGAGCACGATGGTGCATATTTCAATGGTCAAGATATAAGCAGATGCAAATCTAGGGATATCATGGATTTCACTAGTTGAAGTTGCGAGGAGAGATTAACTTTCCATATCTGTGGAATTTGGTACAATCCACAACTTTCAATGGCCTAGATCACCCTTGATATTAGATCTACGATAGAGATGGATTTCGTTGATACAACAAGCACATTGAACATTTGAAATATGAAGAATTTGGTATCTCCTGCAAGTTTGAACGACATATATTTAAATAGAATTCTGATCAAGGGATAAAAATAATTCTGCAAGCTGATATAGCGCGAAGAAATTCATGAGGAGGTTTGGTGAAATTTTATAGAGCACGCAAGTTTGGACACATGTTTCCATATCCTTGTTTTGACTAAAAGATCAACCGTCAACAACGATTTTTCTGGTTGAAGATGCTAGGATGAGGGAAATTGTTGTAGGATTTGCGAAGATGCTCTAAACTATCATTATATTCAAGTGAGCCCGAGTCCCAGATTCAATATTCAATGTTTTGATCAAGCACACACATCATCGCATGCTTTCCCAAATTGTCAGTGATCATGGAAAATATGCCACCTTAGAAATTTGTTAGGATTTTGATTCCCACACTGTAACTGAATTTTCCTATGTTTTGAGGTTGGTCTTAGGATCCCATGATACTATAAATATGGCCTCAGTAGATGAATATGAGGTTGTAACCCATGATATTTTGTGTTATGCATTTAGAGATCTATCATTAATAAAATTGTAGAGTCAAATGTTGGCCTGTTGCTACAAATATTCCTGTGTATTTCGTAGTTATAGGTTGTTATTTCCCTCCTTATGTGCATGTATTTCCTGTTAACTTTCCATAGTTTGTTCTTTCATATTTGGAATGAGTGTGTAATAGTTCAGAATTCATATTCTTATGCTCTGGCTATTGTTTCAAGTATCCACAAATCTTTCTTACCAAAGTTTATGCAAATTTCATATTTTCGGTGCTCTGTATTGATGGAGTGTCCTTGTTTCTTCTTTATCACCATACAAAATTATTTTTTACTATAACCGAGTACTATATTTCCTTTATAGGATTTTCCCACGCAAACAGTTCTGTAATTCATAAAAATACTTGTGGATCCATAGCCCAATGTATACTTTCCTTGCTTCAACCACAAACTAAATCTGAAAATTTATTTTATTCTTTATATTTGTTCCTATTAAAAATCAGTAAGAGATCCCTCTCTAGAAAAGAAGAGGCAAGATTTATTTCTTAAAGTGGTTATGTTGTTACCTTGGTGTTTATCTTATACAACATGGGCACATTCTGAGTGCTGACAATAGCTATCCCATGCCATTTATTGATCAGATATGGACGAATGTGGCGGTAACAAAATATTTTCATTTATGGATGGATTCTTGGTTACAACCAAATTCAAATTAAGAAGGAAGATCAACATTAAAAAACTTTTATTTTCCCATGGGGAACTTTTGCGTATCAAAAAATTCCTTTTAGACTTAAAAATGTTTGACCCACTTTTCAAAGAGCCATGCCATATATTTTCTTGATATTAATAAAATATTCAAGGTTTTTCTTGATGACTTGATATCCAAATCTAGGAGAACAGTTGAACATCATGCACACTTACATGTTGTTTTCATTCGACGTCGTGAGTATAACATTAGGTTGAATCCACATAAATACATATTTTTCGTGGAGTCTGGGAGATTACTTAGTTTCATTGTATCCAAAAATGGGATAATTGTAGATCCCCGTAAGGTTTATAAAAACATTACAGTTTCCCTCCCCGAAAAAAATCAGACGACTTCAAATCCTACAAGTGAAAGTAAATTTCCTTATAATATTCATTGTCAATTATGTCAAAATCACAAAAGTTTTCATGCATCTCCTAAAAAAATATACACCATTCATATGGAATGACTGAGATCAATTCTCTTTTGATGTATTGAAGCAAGCCCTAGTGTCAACCCGCTTAGTCCTCTTGACTATAACAGAGACGTTTTGTTATATTTGGAAGCAACCGAATCTACTTTAGGGACGATTTTGGTACATGAAGATGATTTATCTTGAGAACATGTTATATATTATCTTAGTAACGGCCTTGTTGGCCCCAAATTCAAATATTATGAGGTAGTGAAGTTAGCCTTGGTAACAGTTCATGATGTCCAAAGAATTAGACATTATATACTTTCTCAAAAAATGACTATCATGGTTGAATTGAAAACCATGAAACATATTTTGTCTTGTCCAATGATTGAGGGAAAGTATTCTAAATGGATAAAAAATTTGCAAGAATTTGTTCTTGAATTCGTAAACTCTAAATCAAGAAATCATTGACATTTGTGGAACTAGTGTATGAGTTACTTGGAAATAAAGAGGAAATGATAGAAGAAGATTCTTGGGAAGATGAACATTTATTCCTCACTTTTAGTACATATCCTTGCTATGGAACATTGATTATATATCTCCAAACCTGAAGGATTGATGCTCAATTTTATAGCATTGAACGACGTCGTATCCGACACCAAGAACGAAGATACCTCATCATTAGGGATACTTTGTATCGTAGAGGAATATATTAAATTTTAAGACATTGTTTAGCACATGAAAAAGATAAGAAAGTATTGAATGGTTTCCATGTAAGAGCATGTGGAAGTCATACTTCTTAATGGTCAAAAAATATTGCATGCAGGATACTTTTGGCCCACGATGTTTAAATATTGCATTAATTATGTTAAAAGTGTAATCCTTGTCATATCTATCTAAACAAAATGCGTGCACGTCCTGCTCCATTACACCATGTGGTAACCGTGGGTCCATTTTCAAAATTAGCCATTAATTACATGAAAATCAACCCACCTTCAGTTGATGGACACCACTACATCATAATAGTAGTAAAAGACTTCACAAAGTGAGTTGAGGCAATGCCTACATTCAACAACACAGGAAAAATGACAACATACTTTCTATTCAATCAAGTGATAACTAGGTTTAGTGTACCCAAAGAGATCATCATAGATAATGGTATCCATTTTAGGAATTCCTTCATGGATGAACTTATGACCAAGTTAGGATTACGACAATATTTTTTCTCACCATATTACCCCCAATGTAATGGTCAAGTCAAAGCCATCAACAAGGCTTTGAAGACCATTTTTCAATGAATGGTTAATAAGAATAAGAAATTTGATGTTGTTCTATGTTCTCTGGGCATACCATACCTTAGCTAAAACTGCGACTAGTTTCACTCTGTTCTAGTTTGTTTATGGATAAGAAGTTGTGTTGTCGATTGAATGTGAGATCCCATCATTAAAAATAGCTACCAAACTCATACCTAACACCTATACATAATAAGAGAGACTCCTACATCTTCGTTCTCTTGATTAAACTATAAGAGATGCCTCATTAAACATAGAAGCACACAATAAAAGAGTCAAATTCCAATATGACAAAGATTCCCTTCCTAGAGTCTTTTTAGAAGGTGGTTAAGTTTTAGCTTATGACCAAGATAATGATAAAATAGGAAAAAGGAAATTTGTACCTAATTGGTTTGGCCCACTTGTTGTCAAAACTGTGTCAAAAATAGGAGCATATGAGTTAGTCAATTATGATGTGGAACCCTTTCCGGAGATCATAAATGTTCTCTATTTGAAGAAGATCTTTGTGTAGGCCCTGATTCCTTGCACCACTTATTGCATTATGTTGTATTTTATGTATACAATTTTATACAATAGTTATTTCATGCACACACTTATCTTGCTCAGTATTTTTACTTGGAAGATGGCATTAGATGATTTCACCTATTTAGGATATGCTAGTTGTGCTTCTTGGGACATTGCTTCTGCTGCATGGGTAATATTCACACCTGAAATTCAAGTTCTTAGTTTAGGAGGATCTTTCTTTGGACATATGACCAATAATTTTTCAAAGTATAACGTGTTCATTGAGATTCTAGTCGAAGATAACCTTGGAATCCAATTAATTATTTCCAAATTGGAATCACAACTTGTTGTATCTCAACTAAATGGTTAGTCAGGTTCATGATCCTATACTATTTAGAAACATTTCACGATTATGTATTCTAGAGCGTCAAATTGAATTCATTGAGTACATTCATGTTCCTATAAGTTTGAATAATTTAGATAATTCTTTATCCAACTACGTTCTCAATTGGTATCATTGTTATACATTATTCTGATAAAGCAAGCATGGACATTTAATTCATTGTACTGTAATTGAGAAAATCATTTAAAACATAAGTAAAAGACAAAGCAACGTTTATTTTTTATAGAGTAAAAATGATTACCTCATAACCCAAAAAGTGTGTAGTAAAGTTCATGGCATTTTGGCAGTAAATTTGCACACACCAAAAAGAGCAATGTAAACACTTCCTCCTTTTTTACTTTTCATCAAGATAAACAATCCAAAAATTTCATAAAAAATCAAATATATGGAAAATTGAAAAACACATCTGAACTATTTTGACTTTCGAATCCATCATGAAGACTCAACTACAACTGATAAATCGTTGAATAACAGTTCATGGCTTCTAAACTACATCCTTGAAGGAGTCCCCCCTACAAAACATGGTAAAAAATGAGTATTTTACTTATCTTTGTTATATCCATTTGAATTCTAGGATAATTCTCGCTCCTTTGTAATATTTTAGATATTAAATGCAGATATTGAGCCTATTTTTGACTAAATGGTTGGGTTATGATTACTTTGACAGGACCCTCTAGAATTCAACATGTTCAAATTATTTGATTCAGGTAGTTGAAGATAGGCCACAATTCATGGTGTTTTATGATTTTGTTTTTTTCACACGAATTAGTATGAAGTAAAACCACATTACCCATTTCATACTTAGCCATGATAACATACTAGATAAACCACAATTACTTGGTTCTATTTCACTGTCTGTCGACACATAATCCTGCTTAAAATAGCCTACCTATGGAGGGAACATACAAAAGAGTGTACACAAATAGCTCAACCCTTGTTTGTAGTATCTATCATTACCTTGGCCTGACCCATGCCCTTAAAACATAGGTGTATTCACATCCAACAGTTGTTCCCTCTTATGTACTATAACATTCTGTATTATTTTTCGAGCTAATAAATTAAAAAACACTAAAAATTTAAAAACAAGAAAATTTAAAAACAAGAAAATTCAAAAACAAGAAAATTCAAAAAGGAGGATTACTAAATCTATTCATATTTCATCATGGAGAAAATGGAAATAGTCAGTCCTTATCACGATTGAACATTTCACATATCCCTACATTAGTTATAAGTACACCATTTAAATTTTCCTTAGGAAGTTGTACCTGTAATTTGTGTTAGATGTACAACATTGGGAGTCATCCTCCATGATACTTGTTGTGTCAAGTCTGAAACTTATGTTGTATTAAGTTCAGATCCTCTCCATGAGACTTGTTGTCTCAAGTCCAAAATTGATTAATCTCACTAATTTATTCTCTTAAGTTAAATAGCTTGTGTTGTATCAATATAGGACCTTGATCAAGTCCTATTCGGGACAAATGCTTGTACTAGGATATCATGGTTAAGGTCATGACCTTATGTTAAGGTTTGCGACTTGTGTTATATCAAGTCCAGAAATTATGGTGTATTAAGTTCACATGAATTATGTTGAAATTATCGAGGATATACTATGTGGTGTATGCCTAGTCATGGTAAACATGTTCTACAAGTTTCCTTTAGTGATTAGCTATCCCTAGAGTGATTTACTTTAGCATGTGACTATATGACTCGAGGTAATACATATCATCATAGGTTCAAAAAAATTATTATGAGTATGATATGATATAGAATTAATGAAAGAACATATGAACCATGCAGAGAAAATTAATATGAGCACATAGATAGAGAGAGTATTCAAATTACCCATGAATTCCTCCAAGTGAAATTGAATTAATAAGAGATCAATTGAGTCTTAGTTGTGATAAAACAAAGTTAGTTAATTAAGGAATCAAATCCTTAATTTATGCAAGTGGTTTTTGAATATGACATTGGTGGAGAAACACTAGTTACATTCATTTCTGGTTTAGTTACATTTAGTTATGTTCAGTTACATTGATTCATGTGCAGTTACATTCATTTATGTCCAGTTACATTTAGTTCTAATTCAGTTACATTTATTTCCATTCAGTTAATAACTTACTTAGAGACAGTTAAACTCAATGAATTAATGGATGGTGCATATCTTAGTGTGCGATATAATTATGAAGTGCCCACTTGGACCCAAGTCTATGGGGGCACATGTTTGAAGATGATATAGTGTTCTTAGTGGGTGAAAACGCGAAGTTGGGAAACAATTTTGTGACAATTGGATTTTTTTTTTGTTATAATTTCCAGTTTCTCGGTCGAGAAAAAAGTCAACATATTTGTTCTCCCGAGTGTTATAATATTTATCGGATGATAAATTAACCATGGTTAAAATTCTCTCATCCAAGAGGTCTTCCATAGTTAGATAATTTTTCGGCTGAAAATATTAAACTTTCTCGTCCAAGAGTATAACCATATTTTTTTATATTAAACTCTAGGGTAAGTTTCTCGGCCGAGAGTTTAGATTCCTTTTAAACTCTCGACCAAGAAATGTTTAACTATATAAACGCAAAACCTCCCCCCTCTAGTCTATATGTTTCATTGTTCAACACTACTCGTTGTCTATCATTCAAACTCATAGGACACTGAAACACCGAAGGGAAGGGAACGACCACGAGAACGAAGGGAAGATGAAGGGAATGACTTAGTACACACGAAGATGAAGGGAATGACCACGCGAAGAGGACCATCAATTCAAAACATTTATTTGCAAGGAGACAAATGCCACATGAAGAGTGATTTCCTTCCATTTATCCTATCTTTCATTTCCAACACTCATTTTGGTTGATTGTCAGCTAAGTAATTTTGGTGCTAGTTAGGGAGTTGGATTTGCGCATCGAGCCGCAAGTATTTTCTTTTTTGTTGAGCCTAAAATAAATTGATTATATCCTTCCTAATGTAGAGAAAAATAACTAAATTCCAATAATAACAAATATTTTTCTATGCTCGAATAAGATATTTTATTTTCCTTGTCCCCCCTCAAATCGAGGTTTTGCATAAGTTAAGAACATTAAATGAGAAGGTTTTCAGTAATCTATCCCAGGAAAACATATTTCCTACACCTGAATTGGTCTGTTTGAAACTTTTTTAAATGGGATTCTTCATTAATAAAAGCCTCACTTTCAAATCTAAGTTGCTAAGGTAATCCATCTATCATATTAGGTTGAAAAGTATTTCCATATAAAAAAAATCAATTTATATGGTTTTGTGCCATATCCCCCTTAAACCTTCAAATGTATATTTAGGTCGCATATTTTGGCCCATACTCTATAAGACAATTGTAAGAGGAAGTAATGACTTACTATTTTGTCTCGTGAAAGAATGATCAGACCTACCCGCCAGTTTCTACCAAGAACCTACCTACCAAACTTTTTTATAAGGGTGATTTGATATATAAATTGTTGGTACATGCTAAAACAGGAAATGGAGGGTGTGGGTCAGTACAGTGCACTTCAAACCCACCCCTAGGAGATGGATAAGATAAATAGTACTTTTAATTACTTAAAAGGTTCAATTGGGATATGAAATAAGAGAGGGATAATTAAGTGATCTGTCCTCTCCTTTTAGTCGAGCCCTCCTCTGCTTTTAGTCAAGCCCTTCAGGACTTCATCAGACTTTGTAACATCACCTCCAAACATAAGTTTCACCAGAATCTCTTCCTGTATAAGCTTATCTTTGTAGTACGAATGACCAACCCATAATTTAGAGTATGCCTACCTCTTCCTTAGAAGTAGTATAATCCGTAAAGAAGTAGGGTAGGTATGCTTGTAGGTGAGGCACATCATCCTGTCATCCAAACTAGATTGGGATGATAACCAACCTAATAGAGGAATGAGGTCTGGGTCCAAGTAGATCATGTCCAAAACTATTGTTCGTAGGCCTGTATAATTAAAGTAGCTTCAATCGGGCCATATTATCTCAAGTATTCTTTAATTAGCTAATAAATGTATGGGTATCTTTGGAAGCATCCACAAAGATGTAGATACACTATTTATTATGATCTGTCACCAATACTTCTTTCGTAGGGATCACCTGACCATAGAGAAGTATTTGACTCCTCTATTTCGAGTCCTCGGCTTGGGGAAGGGTGTGCCTCACGAAAAAAGAAAAATGGAAAAGTTTTAAAAAATATACCCCAAAAGGTTATTTTAAACTGCAACTGCTTGTTTATAATGGGTGTCGTAGAGATGTGATCGTTGTATCTCATCATATTTTGATTATTCCCCTTTTTTATTGTTGATTTCCCATTGGGTCACTTAGGATTAATATACTCCCATAGAAGTCACTAGTCCCAAACCTTGCTACCTTAGGTATAAGAGAGAGCTCTAGTATTAGTAAGATATTTATTTCACTTAGGTTAGGTACAACCTTATCGGTATGAAGACTTTTACAATATATGGTGTTTCCTTTTGGATTGAATACACCTAGCATGGCGTACCAAAGTACCGAGAGTGCATGAAACCAAGATCATAAAAACTAAAACTCCCATTATATTTACTATTTATTAAAAATATGGACACGTTCAATGTAGATATGCAATATATCATACATTAATAGAATAAATAAATATTGTCTTGAAGAGATTAAGGAGAAACAAGAACTATTCCATTCCAATTCAAACTAGTAAGAGATACCTACCTATTTCCATAGGAGATCGGACTACAGGTTACATTGTGCCTATTAACTCCATGAGAAAGGGTACAAAATATAGAGTATAGGTCATAGAGTATTTACAACTTTCAGATGTAGTTTAACAACAAACCCACCTCAGTGGAAGTGGAACAACAATGGAGAATTAGAAGAAGTATTATAGAATAATTTCTAATGAATTCAAATAAAATTTAAAAAATATATGCTAGTATGGCCCTAGTACTAGAACTTGAAATTGCCTTAGCGTGTAGTGTAGGTGGTTCTCAATGGAATCCCTAGAGACAGCTAGCTTAAGTCAGAGTCAGTTCCATAACAATAAGTGGTAATAAGTACCTACCATAAGAGTGAAAGTCATACTACTAAGCACTATAGACTTCCAATTGTGTACATTATGAGAAATAAAGAGGCATGATATAGAGCTGAGAGTAAGTGAAAGGGTAAGGGATATAGCTCTACCCTTTCCAATGACATTGCTACTATTGGATCACCAAGGCCAATCAACATGAACATCAAAATTGAATCCATATATGCCTTATTCCTCGGTGGGTGTTGCTATGTCAGGATTTGATGGATCTATCTATGTTTTCTACTACGTTTGGTGCTTTTTGTGACTGGCGGGTATGTCTCCTTTGTCTGGTTAATATACTTGGTTCTCTATGTGTAGGTGATGACACATCTCTCTTGTTTGTTCTGTATCATTAAGTGAAAGGGGAGAAGTTGAATGGGTAATAGGGAATGGGGAATTAGTTGTATCTGTAGGAACAATTGATCTGTCTTGGTAAGCTTTGAATTGGGTAGGTTTTTTCATTCTCTTCCCTTTCCAACACCATTTCTATTGACTTTCCAATTCCAATCGACATCAACTATCGTATCTCACACCCTACAGGAAACTATGACTGATTGAGTATAACATTAACATCATGGAGTAGCATCATCATCGAGTAGTGGTATATTATAGATAAATCCAAATATAAGGCTAATTCTTAGCTTGCATTATATACGTACTTATACAACAATCAGCTCCTCAACTAGACCTGGTGATGCATCTATCTGTGAGACTATGATGGGGTATGCCATATGCGTGTATTGGGGGTTATGGGGGATTAAGTATATGTATGAGAGTTGTATAGGTAAGGGTTAGAAGGTAGATTTGTAGGGTGGAGTTGGAGTTGTAGGTCAAGTGCCTTAACATTGGGATCACCTCTTTGGTAAGGTGTTCCTGGTGGGATTGTCTCTCTCGTAATATTGGTTAGTGTTTATTGGGGACACTATTCTCATAAGATATATATTGTTTCATGTGGACTACCTATCTCTGTGGATTTTTCTCCATATAGGGACATGAGAAGGGTATGATGAAGGGTATTATGGGGACATTAGAAGGCTCGCCCATATTGGTACAATATCTAAGATAAAGTAGAAAGAGATCTAATAAGTGTGTTTTCGTATTTGGGAATATGTTTACTGTATCCAGTGTGCCACCACCCATCTCTGTAGATGTTATCAATCAATCACAATTAAAGCCTAACCTCCCTTTATACTACTTGAACTATCTTCAAGGCACAAAGTGTATGATGCATGATCCTATCATAGAGAAAGTTCCTAAAATTTCAACCTTCAATGATAAGAAAATTCATTTTAAGTGCCTCGATGAGGAGGACTACATTCCTTGTACCACCTAAAGATGAGTTTTATTTAAAGAAAAATATTGAATTAAACATTTTTGTGAAATATGTTCCAAGTGAACTTGTTTCCTGAGCCAAACATATGGGTAATCAATCAATATATCTCAAGCATCACCTTCCTCCCTTAAGGGAACTTCCCTCCTAGTGTCAATGAACCCACCTGACCAGATATTGATGCATTAATGTGTATTGGTGCATGATCTCGGGTGCATTATAAGTAATGAATAATCAATCAAATTGATGTAGTAACTCTTATTTTGTATATGTAAGTGAGTTGATTTATTATATGGTGTAGATCGAGGGTTGAGTTTAAGATTGACTGGGAGATTTGAGTAAGATCTTCGAGGGTTGAGGTTCAAGTAGATGTTTAGGTCTTTGGTTCCATTGAGTTTATTATAGATAAAGTTTATAAAATGAAAAATTGAATTCATTACCACCTGGATCGACACATGGCATTGACTATTTCCTATCATCTATTGTCTATCATAGATAAATGTTGTAAAAGGGGCGAGGTAGGAGCTATCGACCCCAAGGGAGAGGCCTATCTCAGTAAAGGTAAAATTCATTTCATTGGTCGAATGAGGAATTATCCTTACATCAGGGAACATAAATTATCCTTTTATTATTGATAATCACCTTTTCAGGAAGTTTCTCTATGTCAGCAGGATGGATTCAATTGCTTTTAGCTTGAGCACTTTTATATGCTACTATAAAATTCAAAAAGAGGATAGAAGAACATTAGAAAAAAAGAGGTTAGGTAGTTTTATTCAAGTAGGTAAGGGAGAGAGGCCCATTCATGTAGGTCAAGTAGTTTATTCAGGAAGGTCAAGGAAATTCCATTCATGGAGGTTTCAACACCAGTGTGAGGTGCACCCATGTACCACTATTGATAGATGTAAATCATGAAATCTGTGGATATTCCGAACACCTATATTGAAGAGATAAGAGATGTCTACTATGTCAAGTAAGGAACCTGCTCAGTCCACCAAGTATGCCTAACCTACCAAATGACAAAATAGATGGGATCTTGGGAGAGGTCTACTAATAGTGGACAAGGATAGGAAACAACCTCTTAGTACTACTCTGGTGATGATGCAGGGGTACCAAAACTTGTACTATAATTTTCTCAAAACTACAAACATATGTAGAGAGTATAAAAACAAAATTAGGCTACTGGGGGTTGATATATTCTTAGGGATGTGATATGTGCCTAAATTTTTTTGTCTTTTTATCCATACGAGGTTTGGGTATAGTAATAGAGATCCCATCTTTTCATGACACCTCTTCCCTCATGGATTTGTTCTTAGTGCAATCACCTTCACAAACCACCTCCTTTTTTTGTAGGTAAATTATGGTTAGGAATTGACAAGGAATATATAGACCTTCTTCTATGAAAATGCAACACCTCCCCCCTACCAAACAGTAAACTCTCATGGGAACTTATCACAATGTTTCTAATTGTCTACTCTCTCTATGAATAGGAACAAAATTGTATGGCATGTCCTACTCCCTCATATAGTTGGGGTAACTCATCCTTTAGTTCCATTCCTACAAACAATATTTTCTTTTTATTTATTAGAATTACTAGAGGGAGGATAGCAAAGGCATCCATGTCATCGTGATCATCATATTTTACTGATTTTCATTTCTAAAAATCAACTTCAGCTTCTGATTCTTCTTATTCACCATGATCTTATTCCTTTTCAGGATATTCTTCATCACATGAATCTGAATTGGATTCTTTGGGACACTACTTGAGATCGACCGCTTTACCCTATTTTTCCTTTCCATTGTATCCTTTGCTACACCCATTACTACTTGATATGTACCATATGCTATGTTCTCTTTCACCTTCTTACTGATCTCTTTCTTACTCATGATTCTATCTTGAGGGGTAGGAATTAATATTGCATTCATGGTTGTTATAGTGGATTTCACCACTCCAGGTGAATCACACTTTGTATGGCCTTTCCCTGTTCCGCTGCAGACTCTTTAGACCCCATGGACCATCTTTTATCCTTTGATGTTTCCTTGATCATCCCTAAAACTATATGAAAAATGATATACGTGGCTTTTTACCCGATAACCACGTACATACATGGGTTTGACCCATATAACCGCATACATCGGGATGTGTGCATAATCCAAATCCTTTTGGAGTTTTCCTTGACATGGATCCGACTCATTCGACTCCTGGCCTTCCATATGCCTTGAGATCGCTTGGATTCGACCCTTCATTATCCCTTGTGAAGCTATATAAGGAACCCCTTGGTACATTGAAGGCATATAGAGAGATTGAAAGCAACGAAACTATAGTCCATTGTTGCTAAAATTTATAATTGAGTCTGCATCCCTTTGTCCCTTTGGAGCACTTTTGTGTTCTTCCCAATCTTGCCTTTTGCTAGTGATCTTGCTATTGTGAGATGGAGGATTGAGGTGGTGGATGCCCAAGTGGGGGATTCAGTTTCTCCGGTTCACAGACGTGCCGTCAGAGGTTGTATATATCTTGTAATCTCTGATTTATATTAATAAGAACTATCTTTTCCTGTCCAATGATGTGTATTTGATTGAATATTGTATCCATTGGAATATGTCAAATGCTTTTACATTATTGATTATATATGCTAGAATAGATCTAACACCATGATATATAGTATGCTTGTATTGTTTACTTGTTGTTGAGAAAGTATTATATCAATTTAAGATGAAGATTGGAAAGCTCAATGGGGATCTACTTCAACTGTCTCGAATAAGGTACGAGGTCTGATCGTTTAGTGTTAGACATTTTATTTCTATTGCATATTGGGAAAGATTGATTTCTGGAGTCAAAGCTGTATGTTGTGGTACCCCAAGCCATAGGAATTTCTCTCCGTAACAATGGTATAGGTAGGGGGCATCATGGTACAGTTGCTCTACATCGGGAATGCCTTACTTCAAGTGGAGTCACTTTCTGGCTTTCCATTATCTCTCTTTTTCCTCTCTTAGTTGATTTATGATATTCTCCACCAAAGTTTAGTTAAGTGAGTGTTAGAGTTGGAAAGGGTGGCACCAGGTTGATTCACCTTGTAAAGCACATCCGATGGTTATCCTTATTCCCTCATCCTTTGCTGGACGCTATTTTCAGATTGACATCTCTATTTAGAGAATTGTATTCTTCTTTTTCCAATATTGAATGAGACTTCGCTCTATTCTCTCTAGACCTCTGAGTTTGTGTGTCGCACCTCATATAGAGCCGACCCTCATGGTATCAGGTGCACTTTCTGATATTTTGCAATCCCTGGCTTGAAAGGACCCATACAATATATATTTCCCAACCAACCCAAGACATACGTGTCAAATTCATCCATGAAGGTTAGCATGTTTCCCTGGGAGGGAGAGACAAAGCTCTTGGACCACTCACACACACAACTTGAGAAATCAAAGCAAGGGGGAGCTTAGAAATCTCATATTTAACTGATACCCAAGGCCAAGATCAACAATTTGAAATTTTAGGAAGCGATGTTTAAAACTTACTCCTTCCATTCATGTATTCCGTGTCTCCAGCAACCCGAATAATCAATATCTTGAAATTATAGTTTCCTCCTCGCCCTATTGGACTAGAAAAAAATATAAATTGACCTAGGCTAGTTAAGTTCCCTATATCGATATCAATATTTTCCTATTACAGTATCATGACACTTGTTGTCAATACCATTCATGGATTCAACACCATGCAATAGGGATAAAACTGTGAACCCAGGCTTAGGTCCTCAGTCACTTCGCAGAACCCTCGCTCCTTTTGATTCAATCCAGCCGCAGGTTACACTATGGCTACCTTATAACAATATAGTAGAAAATCCTTATCAAATTTGGGGTACATTTCCCTCCATACACCCCAACCTTTTCCCTTCCATTCGATAAAGAAAAAAATAAAATTGACTAACTTGGCTTATCGGCTTACCAATAGGCACTAACTCATATGGTTTCGTTCAGGTTTGGGCTGGCCCATATGGTTTTTGACCGGTTAGGCGCTACTTGTTTGAGAGCGCCTCTCAGGTGTAGCTAAAGCATCTGATGTGGAATATTCCATATCATTAGGATCATCAACTTTTAATGATTCTCATTTCTAAAAATCAGATTCAACTTCTGATTCTTCTTCTTCATCATGATCCAATCCCTTATCAGGATCATATTCATCACATGAATCTGAATTAGATTCTTCAGGTTGTTCATCATAATCTGATTCCTTTTCAGGATATTCTTCATCACATGAATCTAAATTGAATTGGATTCTTCAGAATAAAAAATATCACATAAAAACTCCATGTTTTAATAGTTAAACAACCATGGTTGTTATTGTTTCTTGAATGTGATAGATTTGTTGCAAACAATAGAGATACTACATTGTAGTTTATTTTGCTTCATTTTCTAATTCCTGGAGATATTTAAAAAATGGTTGATTTCTCATTTTGTATTAACAAGGACACCTGGATCGTACAGAGACATCTACACATATTGGTGATGGTACCATTGGTGCTATACAAAGATATGTGACACAGTCGGGTATATTCAATTGTTAATCTAAAGTATATTTATCTTGTTTGACACGTTTTGAAATGCTTTTAATGCGAGAATTTCTCATCATGCACATGTGCACAATGTTAAATTTGGTAAATTTAAATTTGACATGTTTATTAATATGTGGAAAATTCTTATCATGCACAGCTTCAGGGTGAAGCAAACTTGGCTACTATGCTGCGACACCCCTAGGATCATCTTTAGGTAAAATCAATTGTTATTCAATTCATGCTAAATTCTATATAAACATAAATATTATTTTACACATATTTCTAAGATCTTGTTGTGCACAGGTGGTGGCTCTCACCATGAGAGACGTATCTCTGAGGGGTCTATAGGGGCTGGTGGACAAACACAGAGGATGCCATCGTTGGGTAGAGATTTTTTACATACATTATGACTAGAATTCTTGTTTGACATGTTTTTTAATATGTGGAAACTTATTATAATGCACAACTTCACAAATTCAAGGTGAAGCAAACTTGGTTACTATATAGCGACACTCCATGAGTTCATCGTTAGGTAAATTCAATTGTTATTCAATTCATGCTCAAGTATATATAAACATAAATATTATTTTACACGTCTTTCTAAGATCTTGTTGTGCATAGGTGGTGGCTCTCACCATGAAAGACGTCTGTCTTAGGGGTCTATAGTGGTCGGTAGACAAACACAGATGATGTCATCTCTAGGTAGAGATTGTTTACATCCATTCTAACTAGAATTTTTGTTTGACATATTTTTTAATTTGTGGACAATTCTTAGCATGCATAGCTTCATAGCTTTAGGGTGAAGTAAACTTGGCTAGTATGCAGCGACACTCCATGAGGTCATCATCAGGTAAATTCAATTGTTATTCAATAAAAGCTCAAGTCTATATAAACATAAATCTTCTTTTACAAATATTTCTAATATCTTGTTGTGCACAGGTGGTGGCTCTCACCATGATAGACCTCTGTCTGAGGGGTCTACAATAGTCATTGGACAAACACAGAGGACACACTTAGTGTCTTATTCTTCAGATATGCCATCTCCAAGTAGCGATTGTTTACATACATTCTGACTAGAATTCTTGTTTCACATGTTTTTTAATATGTGGAAAATTCTTATCATGCACAACTTCATAGATTCAGGTTCAGGAAAAATTGGTTACTATGCAATGACACTCCCTGAGGTCATCGTCAGGTAAATTCAATTGTTATTCAATTCATGCTCAAGTCAATATAAACATAAATATTCTTTTACACATCTTTCAAAGATATTGTTGTTCATAGGTGGTGGCTCTCACCATGACAGACGTCTTTCTGAGGGGTTTACAGGGGACAGTGGACAAACACAGAGCATGCCATCACCAGGAAGAGATTGTTTACAAACATTCTAGTTAGAATTATTGTTTGACATGTTTTTTAATATGTACAAAATTCTTATCATGCATAACTTAACAAATTCATGGTGAAGCAAACTTGGCTACTATGCAACGACACTCCCTGAGGTCATCATCAGGTAAATTGAATTATTATTCAATTCATTATCAAGTCTATATAAACATAAATATTCTTTTACACATCTTTCTAAGATCTTGGCGTGCACAGGTGGTGGCTCTCACCATGACAGACGTCTGTCTGAGGGGTCTACAAGGGCCGATGGACAAACACAGAGGACACACTTAGTGTCTTATTCTTCAGATACACCATCTCTAGGTAAATATTGTTTACATACATTCTAACCATAATTTTTGTTTGACATGAATATTTTATTTGTGAAAAAATACATGATTTTTAGTGTCAACTTACATGTGATTTCCAATTTTTTGTTTTGTACAGGGCTTCTAGACATTCTAACAATAATGATGGGGAAGAAGAGTTTATTTCTATTTAACACAATGTTCATGTTAATGCAAAGGTTCCATCAGGTATTTATAATGAACATATTTTATTTAAATGTGTATAATTTGATTGACAAATTGTATATATATATATATATATATATATATAATACTTACACATGCATTTTACTTCTTACAAGGTTTTCTTCTCCTGATCCTAATCCACTTCCCAAGACGAGGATAGGTCAATGGCTACATTAGTATGATCGCAGTGAAAGATATGATCCTCTTTATAGTCATACTAGATATGATCCTGAGGAGACTCCATGGGAAGACAAAATCAATGTGCTGACTGTGGTAGAGATGAAGGAGCATTCCTCGATATTGTAGGAAGAACATGAGAGTTCAAATATATCTGTTGGTACTCAACAATGTCTCCATATTGTTTTACACAATCTGAATAGTTTGATAGAGACATATCTTTGGGTTGGAACATCAACCCATATTTTTCATGACATGATGTGTAGGAGGCGATTGTCAGTGATGGGTCTCCACAAGTTTGAAGAAATAAAAAAAGTTGTTACAAAATAAATGGTCTTCTCATGTTTTGACTTGTGTCCTGAAGAAAAAAAAATTCTAAAGATTGCAAGATTCAATGATCCACTAATTGCACCACATATTTTTTCAAGGTTCATGTGTGCATATGGGAAGTTCCCAAATAATGACAAGGTTCCTCATTATTTTTTTAAGATACTAATTGTAGAGTTTTGGTTTCACATGGACTCGACTATACTAATACGGGATATAGTTTCTATGGTGCTGGAAAAGATCGTACATATGAACAACCTGATGCATGGCGAGATGTTTAGTATAGGCATATGATGCCTCGTTTAGTACTTCCACATCCTAGATTTGTTTCTTTTCTAGAGTAGTTGGAAATGACATCCCAAATAGAAAGAGGGATGAGGGAATAGATAAAAGAGCATGTTGGGGATGAATTGGAAGGGGTGGAAATTGACCTAAATACTATGTCATCTGCATCTAGTATGGATAAAGGCCCATTTGATGATTATTTTGATGATCGCTTGAAAATTATGAGTCGATTAGGGCTTAAGCAGTATGCAGCATACTGTAGAGACAATTATAAGAGAGCCATTGTTCGACAAAATCAAAATAGAGGCATGGTATGTAAGTATGCTATAATATATGAAATTTATGCAATATAATAAATTCATGAATGATGATGATTTAATGATACATATTTTCTTTGCCGGGAAGAAACATAGGCTAGTAGCACAAATATAGATGTCGAGGAAATTATAGTTTTACAATTTCCGTAGGGGACACAATGGATATTTATTTTTGATATTTATTTCCCCAAAATTGTATATATATATACATATTAAATTTCATTTTGACTTTTCATCCCACAAAAAACTAGGATCCATTGGTGTTCCGATCCGAAGGTTGAGATTGATTTTCTCTAGTTGTAAATCAATAGTGCTCTAGATTCATTGTACCTACTTTTTGTATCAATCTATAAAAGAGAAGGCAGAGGTATAGGTTTATTTATTTAGTTTTTGATTGAAAAGTTAGAAGTTCACTGTTTTCTTGGAGCAGATTTGATTGAGAAGTTAGAAGTTCACTGTTTTCTTGTCACAAGTTTTCACAGTCAGTTTATTTTGTTTCCATTATATTTTTCTACGGTATGTGTTTATAAATTGTGGCATTCATTACAAAGTGCAATCTCGAGTTTCCTGAAATTTCCTGATGTTTAGTTTCTTGTAGAAATTTTTAGTCCTGGTGTAATCGTCTTCTGCCTTTTGGTTTCCAGGGTAACTTGCCATTGGTTCTCATGAGCCATCAAGGCTAAATTTCATATCCATATGCTGATAGAAGTGTGGAAGTGCCTTCATAGTCATCTCCATATGATTATTTCTATTATGGGTTCATCGGCTTCACAGTGTGTGGACAATTCCTACAACAATAAAATTCTCAATAACCAATTAGATTATAACCAATTACATTCCCAATATAAGAATTTAATTGGATACCAACAACAAGTGTTCCCTAAATACATCCTTTCCAATCATAAATCTAAAGAGATTCTTTGTACCACTAGTAGATAGGAACTTTCTATTCCCAGTAACCAGTACACTTCAAGGCTGAATGTCATCTCCATATGCTGACAGAAGTGTGGAAGTGCCTTCGCAGTCATATCCATATGATTATTTCTATTATGGGTTCATCAGCTTCACAATTTGTGGACAATTCATACAATGATAAAAGTATCGATAAATAGCTTCATTATAACCAATTACATTCTCAATATAAGCATTTAATCAGATACCAACAACAAGTGTTCCCTAAAGACATCCTTCCCAATCATAAATCTAGAGAGAGTATCTGTACCACTAGTGGATAGGAAATTTCTATTCCCAGTAACCGGTACACTTCAAAAATGAATGTCATCTCCATATGTTAACAGAAGCGTGGAAGTTCCTTTTTGATTCAGGTAGTATTTTTTGTCTCCCTCTTCAACAGTATGATTCCAGGAGGCTTTTCCTAGCCCTAGTTAGGAAATATCTAGCCCTAGTTATACTGTCATTCATTTTTAGTGCTTATATTTGTTATTGATTTTTTGTGATAGAGTACCATAAAAAATATTCTTTGATTGAGTTTATTGATGTATCTATTAATGTGAAATCCATTTATATTTGTAGTCTTAAAATTCTATTTGACTACCATAATTTCAGGGTATTGGGTGCCATTTTGTCGATTAATTTATAAGGCATATATATTCCTTTTGTCACACATAAAATATGTAATATATTCATAGCACCCCTAATTAATTACGTGGTTTCCATATAAATTCTTTTATGCAGTGCTTCCTTATGAAACTATGGTCTTTGCATGAGTGAAACATTATAGAAGAAGACACAATTTCTAATTGCGAGAATATAGGAATACTATCTTATGAGAAGATAAGAAATAGCATTCTAAAAATCACCAGTTATAGCTACTAAGGCTTATAAAATCCATGTAAGATCATGCATCCATCCTTGAATATAAGGTGAGGCTGATGGATCATAAACCTTGCTAGCTTTGAATTTTCTAGTGGTTGGTTTGTCCTATTCCTATTTCCATGGAAATTTTTATCTGGGCATTGGTGTTTATACTAACATGAATTTCTACCATGGAACATAATGTAGCTCTGTATATTTTCCTATGGTGTGCATGGTTGAAATATTTGTGGGTATATTTAGGTACTATGCTCCAAAATTTGTTAGGGAGAACCATCATTAAACAATGAGAAATTAATATAGTTGGTAAATGCTTTATTTTGTTCGTATGCTTTATTTCACTATATTGTTTGGTTCTGTTAGAGGCCATCCCATCACTCTATTGTTTTTCTTTGTTGGAGGTCACTACATAGCTTATTTGTTGGTATACATTCGCATCCATTTGATTGGTGTTTGTTGTGTTATTAATTTGTGTTTAGGTCATGTCATTGCTTGTTTGTTAGTTGGAATTTAGTTTTGGTATTGGGTTGTGTTGGAGGTCAGAGGGTGGTTATTGGTTCTTCTTGGAAATATTCTTACAAGATTTCTTCAAAAATATGGTGACGATTCTTACTAGCTCTATTTGGGTGCTTGTGGAGGTTTTCTTGTGGGAATTCAATTCTTACAGTTGTAATGGGCCTACATTGAATTGTGGTTTTGGGGTTCATTGAATTGTTTGATGGTTTGATGGATAGCATTTCACTTTGTTGTTTGGTTGTGTTGGAGGTCATCGTGTCACTTTACTATTTGGATGTACTAGAGGTCATCCCATTGCTAAGGTACTTGTTTAGTGATTTGGTTGGAATTTTTATCTACTCTTTGATTAAGTTGGAGGTCACAATGTGAATTTTTTGGTCGTTTGCAAATGGCTCTAGTATCTAGTTGTGTTAGATGTCAACCCATGTATGTTTGGCATTTTTATTTTCTTTTCTAATAGTGTGAGAGGTTGGTGATCGTTTCTCTAGTTTCATGTTTAATTATGTGATTGGGAAACTGGTTATTAGTTATAAAAACGAGGTCACTTGATTTTCTTATGCACAATTCTAATGGTGTGGTTCATCTTACAAAGGTCCCTACCAAACTGATTTTGGTATATATTTTCAAATCCTCAAGTAAGTGCAAAGCTTGGTTTTCTTTGAATTGGTCCAATTTCTCCTTATTATTATCGTTTTCTAAAAATGGTGGGTAAGGTTGGTTAATGTCGTATATACATCGCTTCTTTTGACGTTCATGTTCATTATTTTCTTCTAAATCAAAGAACTGTGAGCTCTTTTTGGGTTGGTGGCATTTCCTCTTTGATTATAAAAAAGCTATTATATTCTAGAAGGTTGATCTCATTTCCAGTTGCAAAGTAATTTTTCTTGTATTGTTATGTTTCCATGTAAAATATATGCTTTCAAATTACATCTTGTTTATATTGTTTTAGTGTCTCTATGAGCACGCATTATTGCCCATTTTTCCTGGAACAAACATTTGCTAATTATTTAAATGGATAATGGCATTTGAATTCTAAATCTGAAATAAAATTGGAATCTGGAAGGTCTATTAAATTTCTAGGTGCAATTAGTGGGTTTTAGGCAATGTCTCAAATAGATTTACACATACAACTTGTTTCTCTAATTTGTGTGCCCATTTATTAAATTGGCCATGAATTGGATGTTCTTTCCATCTTTTCCTAGTCTATTAAGTTTGTGATAATGATGTCTCTTTTGCACTTATTCAACTTCATAAGATAGATATGGTTATATGTTCATCACAAGATCTTCCAGAAGCTATGTCTGCAGAAGATTTGGCAATAAAATTAAACTTAGAAGAGTTGAATGAAAGGCCATATATGTTTCAAGAAATTTATGCATATGATGGAGTTATCCTTTATGTCATTTGGAGGGAGAAACTTCAGAACACCTATTGGGCACCCTATATGCAAGTTTATTAAAGCCAACATATAGAGTGTTCAATATAAATTGTCAACCCAGGGAAGTGTTTTATTTCAAAGATAATGTGCACCGTATATGCTTAAACACTAAGTAGCTGATACTATAAATAAACTATCTTACTTTCATGTTCATCCCAACTCATCCCAAGATCAACTTAAGCTAATTTACCTTCTTGAAAATGCAGAATCACAATTACCTACTTACAACCCTTAATCTAGAAATGAGAGGTTTAGAAAATAAACTTTTAGATTTACTTTTGCAGAAAGTTAAATCCTAAATTGCCCAGCCATCTGAAGGTCCATCTCAACTATCTTAATTCAACTTAATCTAGGAATTCAAATTGCAGGAATTAAGTTCCACAATTATAACTGTAAAGGGATGAACTAAAGAGATCTAAAGAAAACAACAATTAAAAAAACTAGGGATGAACAAGGCTGTTATAGATTTCACATAGTTGCATAAGAGAAAGTTAATATACACAGTCGACTGTCACACTGCACCACTACAGTTTACAGGGAATGCAATTATTGGTCATTCAAAGGAACACATAATAAATTGATAACTGTTGCAGCTACTATAAATAAATGAATTCATCATAATATTCACACCACACAACAAAATAAGTAAAATACCTAATTCACTCAACAATCTCTATAGAAATGCGGGTCCATCCTTTGCACAGAGATGATGGAGTTGGCACACATTAAAATGCTGAGATCTGAAGAATCAAACTCCTTATATTAAAATGGCGAGATGAACACACAACCTATGTCACAGCTTATACAAATAAAATCAATTAATCTCCAACCCCTGGATCTGAATAGTTCCCATTATTTATACAATTACAATCATAAATTCTACCCACTTATATCGGGCATCCATGAATATCTCTGATCTTTAGGATGCCCCAATTACGATAAGTTGTTACAGATGTGGCAAGATAGAAACAGAAAATATAGGAAGGTTGTTACTCAAGCCAGCAATGACAATCATGATCAATATAGAAGATATTTCATCGATTGCAGCTACCCTTAAGCAGCGGTGCACTGTTGCATCCGAATCGGTTGCATCCTGTTGCAACCACCTTTGTACAACTTACGTGGAATAGTACCCTTTCACCACATTCTTTGGGAAACAATGGAAACAATGGTGATTATCTCAGCAATAAATGTCCATCCATTTCTTGGGATGTTCAACCTACTACACCTGTATCCTTTACATCTCGAATTAGATTTATAAAACCAACATATGTTAGCATAATTCAAGATATAGAGCTTTGATTACAACAATCATAAGAATTAATAAGATAAGACCATGATTAGCCATACCTTTATGAATTGAGGGATCAAGTGAAGGAAAACATTTGTTTGGTGTACATAATGGAGTAAGATGAGGAAAAAAAAGGTAGGTAAAGGTTGTTAAAAAAGGGTCATTTCTAGGCCTAACATATCCCCCCAACTGTCCTGTTGCATGTCCCCATGAAACAACCTCTATTAGTTTGAATCTAGCATTGTACTTCGTTCATGGAGAGAAGAAAAGTTATATGGGAATTCAAGTGTTCCCCGTTTTTCCAAAAATCCATTATAGACAACTCAGTATCCCCAACACTTCTTTTCTTTTGCCTTTGTCAATGAGAAGTCTTCCCTATATGGTTTTGCTGGCCACCAGATGAGAGGGAATTTGAATTTGAGTCCCAGCCAATTAACTCCACATTCCTTAATGCATCCAACATATCCCTCTATTTCTCAAGGTTGAAGAGGTAGCCTGCCATCTATGTTGGCTACCTTCCAAAGCCAATTGTTGATGCTTGGAAATATGGCTAACATAGGTAGAGATAACCTTTTCTTAATGTTCCATCATCTATTGATTTTGGATGGGGCATGCGAGTCTCTGCTAATGATGAGCAAGGAGACGACGAGGAAGTTGAGGTTCACTTCGAACCCAAACGTTAGAGTGGGAGATTTTGGAAGGATCTTTCCCACTGATCATGATTGCTAACAAAGGAAGCAAAATACCGCAGCTGAAAATCACCTAAGAATGGGGAAGGATTTGAATAGCGGTTCAAGGGACAAGCCAACTCATGTAAATAAAGCTCACAAAGCAATTTCTGCTCAATAAAATCACTTTCCAGAAATTTGGCTGAGGTATCTATTTGATAAGGTCTTCCTTCTTTTACATCCTTCAGTTTGAACAAAATGAACTGCTCAAAGAAAAACATAGGGTAGGAGGAGGATGGTACTCTGGTACCCAATAATTCCTGAGAAAAATTATACAACTGATAATTTTCCACCTGCATGGATTTGAAATTTTTGAGCTCCTTCTGTATCTCTTCCCAACAGAGTTTCTGGAACATGAGTTCTTCTACCCATATTTCCTTTAATTCCCTGATGGTCTTTCTATGTTCAGCAAGGGAAACCATCCCTTCTTGGAACCTCTCCACCTAACTCCTCCACTTCCTCACTTCTATTCTTAGTATTGAGAGCTCTTTTGTCAGTCTCTGAATTCCTTCATCTTCAGTATGATCTTCATTATTAAAATCCAAATTGACAAAATTTTGAGGAAGTTGAGTCGATACCTTATCATTCGATGTTCCAATTTTAACATCCTGTACTACCTGCATGGGTACTTCTAAAATAACTTCTGGGGGTGTTGGCTCTTGTGTAACAACATCCCCTCTTTTAGTTTCTCCTACAGTAACTTCAACCATAGGTTCCTCTGAAACAACTTCTGGGGATGCTAGTTCTTATGTAATAGCATCCTCTCCTTGGAGTTCTCCTACAACAACCTCAGCAACCGATTGTGAAGGTGTTGGTTCTTGTGTGGCAACCTCTTCCTAAATTTTGATCTCCCCATCTGCTTGATTGTCAGCTGCAGCTTTGACAGTAAGATGCAAGGCCACTAGTTCTTGTGTAGCAGATCCATGCCCTTCTATTTCTTCATGCTGCTAGGGTTGTTCTTGAGTTACTTCCATGTCCTCTACAATATGGATTTGTTCTTCAAGAGTTTCAGTGTCCCCCAGGGCCTGTGATTGCATTTTTTTCGTCCTCTCCTAAATCCAATTCAAGGATTATATCCATCTCTGCATTGATTTCTTCTTGGTTCCTGAGAATCTCCATAGAAATTTCTAAGGATGTTGGTTCTTATGTGACAACATCCTAGTTGATTTCATCATTTTCCTACTGCTAGGATTCCATTTCTATTAATTCTATGTCTTGGGACGGTTCAGGAGTCACATCATAGAATTCTTCATTAAAATCAGGAATATTCTCAGCCTCTGGTTGTTCTACCCCAATTTAGGTGTCAACTTCAACAAGAATATTCGGGGATGCTGGTTCTTGTGTATCAGCACCCTCTTTTCCTACTACTTCCCTTTGTTGAAGTTGCTCTTGGGAAGATTCATCATCCTTCCAATCATATTGTCCTTCTTTTTTTGGCTATGACTGTAATCGTTCATTTCCCCCCTTCTCTATATCAGGAATCATGTCGGCATCCCTCACCTCCATCTTAGGTGCTTCTTGTCCTTGTTCTTCCACAGTTGCTGGTAAAGGTTGTTGTGTCACAAAGGCATGAACTATGAATTTGCATCTTTACTGGTTAAATATTACTCCACACATAGGGTAGACCACTCTTTCTTCCTCCTCACCATCCTCAGCAGGAGGTGATCCTTCTAATATATCTACATCTTCAACCAGTGTGTGCAGCTTCCTCTCTACCTGCTTCCTGCATGCTTCCTTCCAATTTTCTAGTTCTTTCCGAAGTGACTGTACTTCTTATTTTAATAGACCATTTTCATACAAAAATCCCTCAATTTGAGGTTCTTCTACAACCAGTTCCTATGGGGCATCATTTTCTTTGGGTCTCAGAATGGGGAATTCAATCTATGCTTCTAGGGTTTCCCATCTTGCCCATGCTGCTTCAGCTGCTATAACCGACCTGGTTCTTTTTTTTCTTATTGGTGGTGATGCCTGTATCTCTTCTTTTTATCTCCTTCTTTTCTTTCATAGTGTAGGAATCTCTAGAATTGCAGCTGATGTGGAAGGGATATCTTCTATCTCAGTGTTCTCCTGTTCTTCTTCAATCAGAGTTCCCCCCCCCATTCAGCAGAAGA
The DNA here is from genome assembly GCA_001517045.1 of Pseudotsuga menziesii. NCBI lineage: Eukaryota > Viridiplantae > Streptophyta > Pinopsida > Pinales > Pinaceae > Pseudotsuga > Pseudotsuga menziesii. Next base: position 53,955 of record LPNX010708065.1, read on the forward strand.
TTCAATGGTCAATACCTCTGCATTTCCTTCTGTTATTGTGGATCTAACATCCTCGTATTCAGCTGTCATAGCATCCAATGCTGCTCCAGTTTCAGCCTCTGCTATTAGAGCTTCCATATTATTTAATCTTTCCATAGGGTTTTCTCTTGCATTTTCCTCCAATTCTTGTGCTTGGTCATCTGAATAATCATCAAATCCAGTCTCATCTTCCCCCCCCTCCCCCAACTAAATTGGAGGGACTCCAGTCCTCTTGTTTCTCCTCATCTTCCCCGAACTACACATTAGCATGCTCCTATTGGATTTGAAGAGCCCCCAAGAGTACGCCTACTTCTACTTCAACCTCTATTGGAATGCCAGGAAAAAGGGCAGGTTCCTGGTTTATTTGAATTTGACCTATGAATTGATCCCATGTTTGGTTCCTTTAAGCTAAGGCCCTTAAGATTAATAATTTGATTAGGCCGTGGTGGGTAAGGGAGGAGTTTTGATGCTTGGTTGTTCTAACAAACCCCGCCATATGGTGTAGGTCGTTAAATAAGTAAAATGAAATATTGAATAAGGCCCTATGGGGTAGATGAGACAATATAGGAAGTTTAGAATAATAGACAGTTTGATACCTACCTTCATAGGTGATATATTGTTTTGAAGAAGACTACTGCTTGATCCGATGGCTGAGGCAGTGATTGTAACGCTATCCCTTGCCTTGACTGACGAATTTTCCTCCCCTCTATCATAAAATCCTATACTGCAGCAACATTGGGGGTTCTTCAACCAAGACAAGATATTCCCACCTGAGGAAGGACAGTGAATTCAACCACTATTTCTTCAAATACTTCTATACATAACCCCCTAACCTCTGAGTGGGTTTCTGTAAGATTTAAGGCAAATTGTAGAGTTGTCTCTCGACGAAACCCATTTAGGCATTGGAAGAATTCAGCCTAGCCTGTAGCTTCAAAAATGGTGAAAACCTCAACATTTCTTCTCAGTTATCATGTATTTGGGGGTTCATGCCAAGCTGGGATAACCATGTTTGTTTGACTTCAGAATTCTTTGTCAGTCCAATAGATTGAAGGACCCGATAATAGAGGTTAAAGCACAGAGTATGCGTGAACAACTGAGAGTGGAGTTGGGCAAATTCAAAAAGTTAAGAGCATGGAAATGTTTGGAAATTTATCCCAAATTAGGAAAGGTGGCGGTTATCAGATAAGCTTAAATGGGTATTAAGTCATACGAGTGGACAGTTAATGGTATGTGGGTGTAATAATGGGCGCAAAAAGGAAGGTATGATTGATCCTATCAAATCTAGTTAACTCTTAATCAAGTAAATAATCAGAACCATACCTTCATAAATATGCGATGAACCACCTTTGAGGATAGTAAAGCGTGTGAAGTGTAGACATTTAAATTTGGTCATTATTGCAGTTGTGATGTAATGATTTTTTTTTCTCCCGGCGGACCAAAACCATCTTGTCAATCCTACCGGAATCATATTGAATGCTGTGAGATAAGTCAGAATCATCGGCAGTAGGAATTCTGGCTAGATCTGGAGGAGTCACAGACCAAAATTGCAAAGATTTCTGCCAATATTGGGGGATTCGTAGCTGCAAGCCATTGAAAAAGAAACCAGTTTGGCAGAGTCCTAGCCATGAATCATAGAAAAATCAGCCAGTTTTGGTGGAGTCGCAGCTGTTATAGCGGATTTCACCACTCCATGTGAATCACACTTTGTATGGCCTTCCCCTGTCCCGCTGCAGACTCTTTAGATCCCATGGACCATATTTTATCCTTTGATGTTTCCTTGATCATCCCTAAAAACTATATAAAAGATGATATACGGGGTTTTTTCCCTGATTACCACATACATACACGGGTTTGACTCCTATAACCGCGTACATCAGGATGTGTGCATAGTCCAAATCCTTTTGGAGTTTTCCTTGACATGGATCTGACTCATTTGACTCCTGGCCTTCCATATGCCTTGAGATCGCTCGGATTCGACCCTTCATTATCCCTTGTGAAGCTATATAAGGAACCCCTTGATACATTGAAGGCATATAGAGAGATTGAAAGCAACGAAACTATAGTTCATTGTTGTCGGAATTTATGCTTGAGTCTACATCCCTTTGTCCCTTTGGAGCACTTTTGTGTTCTTCCCAAGCTTGCCTTTTGCTAGTGAGCTTGCTATCGTGAGATGGAGGATTGAGGTGGTGGAGGCCCAAGTGGGGGATTCAGTTTCTCCAGCTCGCAGATGTGCCATCAGAGGTTGTATCTATCTTGTAATCTTTGATTTACATTAATAAGAACTATCTTTTCCTGTCCAATGATGTGTATTTGATTGAATATTGTATCCATTGGAATATGTCAAATGCTTTTACATTATTTATTATATATGCTAGCATAGATCTAACACCATGATATATAGTATGCTTGTATTGTTTACTTGTTGTTGAGGAAGTATTATATCAATTCAAGCTGAATATTGGAAAGCTCAATGGGGATCTACTTCAACCGTCCGGAATAAGGTACAAGGTCTGATCCTTTAGTGTTAGACATTTTATTTCTATTGCATATTGGGAAAGATTGATTTTTGGAGTCAAAGTTGTCTGTTGTGGTACCCCAAGCCATAAGAATTTCTCTCCATAACAGAATGTAAAAGTATTTGACATATTCGAATGGATACAATATTCAATCAAATACACATCATTGGACAGGAAAAGATAGTTCTTATTAATGTAAATCAAAGATTACAACATAGATACAACCTTTGACGGCATGTCTACGAACTGGAGAAACTGAATCCCCCACTTGGGCATCCACCACCTCAATCCTCCATCTCACGATAGCAAACTCACTATCAAAAGGGAAGCTTGGGAAGAACACAAAAGTGCTTCAAAGGGACAAAGGGATGCAGACTCAAGCATAAATTCCGTCAACAATGGACTATAGTTTCGTTGCTTTCAATCTCTCTATATGCCTTCAATGTATCAAGGGGTTCCTTATATAGCTTCACAAGGGATAATGAAGGGTCGAATCCGAGCGATCTCAAGGCATATGGAAGGCCAGGAGTCAAATGAGTCGGATCCATGTTAAGGAAAACTCCAAAAGGATTTGGACTATGCACACATCCCGATGTACACGGTTATAGGATTCAAACCCATGTATGTACCCGGTTATCAGGGAAAAAGCCACGTATATCATCTTTTATCGCTCCAGGTGAATCACACTTTGTATGGCCTTCACCTGTCCTGCTACAGACTCTTTAGACCCCATGGACCATATTTTATCCTTTGATGTTTCCTTGATCATCCCTAAAAACTATATAAAAGATGATATACGCGGATTTTTCCCTGATAACCGCGTACATACGCAGGTTTGAATCCTATAACTGCGTACAATAGGATGTGTGCATAGTCCAAATCCTTTTGGAGTTTTCCTTGACATGGATCTGACTCATTTGACTCCTGGCCTTCCATATGCCTTGAGATCACTCATATTTGACCCTTCATTATCCCTTGTGAAGCTATATAAGGAACCCCTTGATACATTGTAGGCATATAGAGATATTGAAAGCAACAAAACTATAGTCCATTGTTGCTAGAATTTATGCTTGAGTCTGCATCCCTTTGTCCCTTTGGAGCACTTTTGTGTTCTTCCCAAGCTTGCCTTTTGCTAGTGAGCTTGCTATCATGAGATGGAGGATTGAGGTGGTGGAGGCCCAAGTGGGGGATTCAGTTTCTTCGGTTCACCAATTCTATTATGGAGAGAAATTCCTATGGCTTGGGGTACCACAACAGATAGCTTTGACTCCAAAAATCAATCTTTCCCAATATGCAATAGAAATAAAATGTCTAACACTAAAGGATCAGACCTCGTACCTTATTCTGGACGGTTGAAGTAGATCCTCGTTGAGCTTTCCAATCTTCAGCTTGAATTAATATAATACTTCCTCAACAACAAGTAAACAATACACGCATACTATATATCATGGTGTTAGATCTATTCTAGCATATATAATCAATAATGTAAAAGCATTTGACATATTCCAATGGATACAATATTCAATCAAATACACATCATTGGACAGTAAAAGATAGTTCTTATTAATGTAAATTAGAGATTACAAGATAGATACAACCTCTGACGGCACATCTATGACCTAGAGAAACTGAATCCCCCACTTGGGCCTCCACGACCTCAATCCTCCATCTCATGATAGCAAGCTCACTAGCAAAAGGAAAGTTTGGGAAGAACACAAAAGTGCTCCAAAGGGACAAAGGGATGCAAACTCAAGCATAAATTCCAGCAACAATGGACTATAGTTTCGTTTTTTTCAATCTCTCTATATGCCTTCAATGTATCAAGGGGTTCCTTATATAGCTTCACAAGGGATAATGAAGGGTCGAATCCGAGCGATCTCAAGGCATATGGAAGGCCAGGAGTCAAATGAGTCAGATCCATGTCAAGGAAAACTCCAAAAGGATTTGGACTATGCACACATCCCGATGTACGTGGTTATAGGAGTCAAACTCGTGTATGTACATGGTTATCGGGGAAAAAGCAGCGTATATAATTTTTTATATAGTTTTTAGGGATGATCAAGGAAACATCAAAGGATAAAATATGGTCCATGGGGTCTAAAGAGTCTGCAACAGGATAGGGGAAGGCCATACAAATTTTGATTCACCTGGAGTGGTGAAATCCGCTATAACAGCAGCCGCCGAAAAAGTTAAAAATGGGAAAGAGTGAAACAAAGTCACAGCTACTGGAAAAGGTAAAAACATTCAAAATGGAAATGGAGTTGTAGCTTCACAGGATGAAAAAAGGCATTAGGTTATGATGTTGCAGCTATAGATAATCAGAAAAATAGGCAAGGATTTACAGTGTTGCAGTTGCACGGAACATGAAAAAGGTTGTTATTTTATAGTGTTGCAGTTGTACGGTATGACAAAAAGGTCATTATTTTACATTGTTGCAGTTGCGCGGAATGGGAAAAAGGTTGTTATTTTACGATGTTGTAGATGCAGGTAGACAGAAAAATAGACAAAGATTTATGGTGTTGCAGCTGCAGGTAAACAAAAAAATAAGCAATTTTTGTAGGAGTCACAACTGTGACTGACTGTTCACTCTTTATTTTAGGGAGTTTTTTTATGAAGCAGGAAGTTACAAAAGGATTCCCTTGGTTGTTAGTCCCAATCATGACTATTTATCCTCAGGTACATCCCTGCACATATTCTTAAAAAAAACAGATCAAGCGCAAAGGAAAAATAAAAAATAATAGCAAAAATATCAATTTATTTATATACAAAAAATTATGTAGGAATCACAGCGATTGTCTAAATATTGACAGGGGTAGAAAAATATTCTTGCCCTTGTTCTAACTGGTATTCTAGATCAGCTGCAATCTCTGAAGTAAATGCGTCCTTCAAAATGGGATTATGGTACAGTCGTAGCCTATGACCATTATCAAATAATGGTGCACAATTCTCATTAATGGTAACCAGGTGGACTGTACCATTATCAAATACTCTATCTACCAGGTATGGTCCCAACCATCTTGTGTGTAAATTACCCTTGAAGTCCCTTATGAATATTGAATAATATAATAATGCCCAGTCTCCTTCGCAGAAGACTTTCTTTTTGATGAATCGGTCGTGCCAATTGGACCTTTGTTGCTGAATTAATACTGTCTGATCCACAGAAGCTAAAGATTTATCATCAATTTCATTCAATTGATTCAATATACTCCTCTGGGATTCAGTCACATCTAAGTTTACCTCCATAGTTGTCTTCAAGGTCTTGATTTCGAATTCAATGGGGAAGACAACACTTTTTCCATACACCAAGTCATAAGGAGAGAAACTTGTAGTATTGTGCCAAGTAGTACGATATGCCCACAATGCTTCTGGAAGTCTATCAGGGCCAGTCTCTACTATGGCTCCTGAATTTTTCGGTAAGGATGGATTCAATAACTTTGTTAGTGCTTTCCACCTAGCCATTGGCTTGGGGATGGTATGATGAAGCTATCCAGTGCTGAATATGGTACTTCCATAGAAAAGCTTCAAATTGATGTGACACAAACCAAGGTCCTCCATATGTAACCACTTCCATGGGTACTCCAAAATGGGTAAAGGTTTCACCATATAGGAAATTGATCACATCCTGGTCATTGGCTTCACCAAAGCCACAGGTTCTACCCATTTCATCATGTAGTCTATACAAACCAAGATGTAGGCTTTCTGCCTGGAATGAGGGTTGATAGGGACAACAAAATATAAGGCCCATCTTTCAAAAGGTTCAACCACCAATTATGGTTGAAGAGGAATTTGATCCAATATGTTAGGTTGGCCCATCCTCTGGAAGCTGTCACAAGACTGAACATATTCTTTTTCATCCCATAAAAGTGTCAGCCAATAGTAGCCCATTATTAGCACCTTATGACCTATCCTTCTATCTACAAAATGTCCCCCACAAGGCTCATCATGGCAGGCCTTCAGAATATGGAATATTTCATCTTCTCTTACACCTCTTCTGATCTCAATATAAGGGCTTGTGTAGAAGAGATGACCACCTATCCAACAATACCTGACACTTTGTTGAATGATTTTCCTCTTTTCTCTTTTTGACAAATGTGTCGAAAGCTTCCCTACAACCAAGTAGTTAGCGACATCTGAATACCAAGGGGAATGAGCTGAAACTGCAAATAAGTGCTCATCTGGAAAAGAGTCCTCAATAGGTATATTATCATCACTGTTAGTAAAACGAGATAAGAAATCAGCGACAACATTTTCTTTTCTAGGTCTGTCTATAATTGTGATATCAAATTCCTGTAATAATAACATCCATCTAATTACTAGAGCATTTTTAACAGGTTTATTCATTAGATACTTGATGGCTGAGTGGTTGGTGTGCACAAAGGTAGGATATCCAGTGATGTAATATCTGAATTTGTTAATGGAGTAAAAAATGGCTAAAAAATCCCTCTCAGTAACAATATAATTATGTTCAGCAAGGGCTAAGTTTTTTCTAATATAATAAACTGCATAAGGTGCTTGACCATTCTGCTATCCTAAAACTGCTCCAATGGTAGTATCAGAGGCATCTTAAGAAATGTGGAAAGGCAGGGCGCAATTGGGTCCTCTTAGGATGGGAGCTGTAGAAAACTTCTCCTTAGGGTTAACAAACACTGTTTGGCATGCCTTATTCCAAATAAATTACACATCCTTCATTAATAATGAAAACAAAGGAGAGGCAAGTTTAGAAAAGTTTTCTATAAATATTCTGTAATAACCAGCATGCCCTAAGAAACTACGCACTTATTTCTGAGTTCTAGGAGTAGGTATATTTTTTATTACCCTAATTTTAGAGGGGTCTACTTGGATGCCATCAGCAGAGATAAAATTCCCCTACACTACCCCTTCATTCATCATCATATGACACTTTTCAGTGCTCAAAGATAGCTGGGTCTTCTCACAGTGTGTTAAAACCTTTTCCAAAATTTTCAATTCTTCTTCAAAGTCCTTTCCATAAGGAGTAAAATCATCCATTAAAATTTCCATACTATCATTAACAAATTCTGAAAAGATTCCAATCCCAGCTCTTTGAAATGTGGCTGGTGCATGGCATAAGCCAAAGGGAAGTACCATGTATGATAAAGTTACCTAGGGATAGGTGAAGGTAGTTTTATCCTAGTCTTCAAGAGCAATCTGGAATTGATTGTGCCCACTAAACCCATCCAGGAAGGAGAAAAACTTATTCCCAGATAAGGTGTCAAGTACTTGATCGATGAAAGGAAAGGGAAAGTGATCTTTCTATGTTGCCTTGTTTAGCTCTCTATAGTCCACATAGACTCTCCATTTACCATTCTTCTTGGGTACTATCATGAGTGGAGACACCCACTCACTGTCTGAGATGGGATATATAAATCCTGCTTCCAAGAGTTTTTGAATTTGTTTCTTCATTATATCCCTAAGATTGGGATTTATTCTTTGTTGAGGCTGGCACATAGGCCAAGAGTCATTTTTTATATAAATGTGGTGGGTGCATAGATTAGAATGGATTCCCTTCATGTCTGTGTACTCCTAAGAAAATTCCCCCTTATGTTTTTTTAAGAGAGTGATTAGGCGTTCCTATTCATCTGGAGCAAGATTGGGATTGATATTCAGGGTTTTTCCAGAATCTACCTCAACAGGAACACTTTTGAATTTTTCAACACTGGAACTATGTGAGTATAAATAACTAATGTCTCCTCTGTGATATTTTCTTGTTCTTCTTCACCTAGAGTAGCATTCAGGATCTAAAATTTTCTTATTGACAGAAGTGGGTTCACTGATGAAATTATTAATGGCATCATCTTCAGTTTCATCTTTAAAATTCAAGGCCTTCCCTATCATTAACAATGGCTGAACGCCCTCCTCTTTGTTAGTTTTTTATCATTCAAGCTAGCATTATATTAGGATCTTATCTGAGAGAGTAACATGCACAGCTATAAACACAAGAGACAAGAGACACAAAAAAATTTCCTCAGTGAAACCATAAAGGAAAAAACCCCGCAACTTCCTTCGAGATAGAATCAGCACCAAAAGTAAAACCCAAAAACATAAAGATGATCTCTCGACAATAGTAGTCTCTCTCTCTGATCCCATCTTCTTCTCTCTCACTCATGCGCCCTAGTGAGTGAGTGTGTGTGTGTGATAAATAGAGAGGCTCACTCTCTATTTAAATTCATTTGTTCACTTAATGTCGACTTTAAAATGTTGGCCCCACTTAATAATTACTTACTAGGGCCGACATCTCTAGGAGAGTCTAATAACCCTAGTGCCCCACAACTGTGGAGACTTTAACCCTTGATCAATAGGAGGGTTACCCACAATGAATTTACATGACTTGTTTACATTATTGAATCTCCCGATAGGAACATCGAGGCATGACATGACTCAAATACATTATAGACACTTCCTAGAATAAACATTGGGGTGTAATACATAAGATATTAAAGGGAATACATTTTGAAGTTACAAATACATTAACACTCCCTCTTAACTAGGAAGGTATTCTCTTGATGCAATTTATCAGCACAAATCTTCTTCTCTGTATCATCTGGATCATCATCGAGTTCTCATCATCTTCATCTTCAATTCATCTTCATCTGGATCGATATCATCACTCAATTTGGATCATCATCACTCAATCTGGATCATCACTGCTGGATCAACATCACTAGATCTGGATCATCACTCGATCTAGATTATCACTACTGGATCATCATCACTGGATCTAGATCAACACTCGATCTGGATCATCACTGGTTTATCATCACTGGTGTTATCTCTTGATTCTTCTCATCACAGGAAGTTCTACAGAGCCATCCATTTCTCATGCTAGTTGTAGGCCTAGCCTCCAAGTAAGTATTCATCTTCTTCAACACTTATATATAACCCAGTCAGAAAGGCCCGTCCAGCACTTATATCTTACCATGGGAGGGCTAGGCCTGCTCCCATGGCAGAATGGCATGCCCAACACTCACATCCAACCATGAGATGAACACATCCACCATCATGTCAGAATGGCCCATCCCTTACATTTGACCATGGGAGGGCCCAGCCTGCCCCCATGTCAGAACGACCCAGCTCTTACATCTGACCATGGGAGGGCCCAACCTACCCCCATGTCAGAATGGCTCAGCCCTTACATATGACCATGGGAGGGCCCATCCTGCCCCCATTTCAGAATGGCTCTACACTTACATCTTACCATGGGAGGGCCCAACCTGCCCCCATGTCAGAATGGCTCTCAACCCCAGGTTGAGGATTCCTAGTAACTGACCAGGTGCCTCCATTCTCCCAGAGAATGGATCAGACCTTATATTTTATCAATTGGGAACACATCCCTTAATCACATCAGAATGGCCCTACACTTATATCTGATCATGTGAGAATACATCCCATAGTAATAACAGAATGGCCCTCATCCCTAGACTTAGTATTCCTGGTAACTAACCAGGTGCCTCCATTTAGAGAATGGAATTTAGCACTTATATCTGATCATGTAGGGACCAATCCTATAGTCACATCAGAATGGCTCAGCACTCACATATAACATGGAATGAACCAATCCTCTCACCATGACAGAATGGATCAGCCCTTACATCTGACCATGGAAGGAACCAATCCTCTCACTGTGTCAGAATGGCTCATAGACTCATCACTTCCCCTTGGAGGGAACCTTAATCTGGAGAACACCAAGCTTCTCCCTAAAGTACTCAAACTCCACTCTAGCCAATGGCTTAGTCAACAAATCAACTATCTGTTCGTCCGTCGCAACATACTGGAGATTCACTGCTCCTCTCTACACCATATCCCTGATATAGCGATAATTTATCTCGATATGCTTTGACTTGTCATGGAACACCGGGTTCTTAGAAAACTTCACACAACTATGGTTGTCGCAATATATACAAGTAGCATCCAACTGGAGATCAAATAAATCATACAGCAGCTTCCTTAGCCATATTGCCTCACAACTAGCTGAACAAGCTGCAACATACTCTGCTTCAGCTGTACTTAGTACCACACAAGATTTCTTCCTGCTAAACCAAGAGATCACACATGATCCCATACTAAAGCAACACCCTGAAGTGCTCTTCATACTGATGGCACTACCTACCCAATCTGAATCAACATAACCCTTTAGGTTAATCTTCTGATTTGCCTCATACTTCAGTCCATAATCAACTGTACCCCTCAGGTACCTTAGAATATGATTTACAACAATCAAGTGAGCATGTTTTGGATCTGTCAGGAACTGGCTCAAGGTGTTAACAGTAAAGCAAATATTTGGTCTCGTGTTCATCAGGTACATCAAGGACCCAATCATCTAATGATACATCATAGCATTAACCGCTTCTGATGAAGCATCACTCAATAGCTTCAAGTTCTATTCCATAGGTGTGGTCATGGCCTTGCAATCCATCATCCCAAATCTCTTCAGGATCTCTACCACATACTTCCCTTGTCCCAGGGAAATTCCATCCACATTCTGCAACACCTCCATGCCTATAAAATAGTGCATTATATCCAATTCCTTCATCTCAAACTCGATAGCAAATCTCCTTCTTGCAACTTTAATGAGTTCCTCTTTTTTGTCAAGAACAATTCATCGACATATAATAGGATAATCACTGGTATTCCGCCTTCAACCTTGAAGCAAAGGTTGGAACCCTCTTTACTCTCAGTAAAGCCTAGATTCATCATTAATCTGTCCATCCTGTTGTACCATGTTGAACCTTAGGATGTTCTACAGTCACTCCCTCTGAAGTGAAGCATCATTCTCCCTCTATCTTTCGTACTCTATGCTTGAAACATTCTGTACCGGAGTGACAAGTAGATTCCTCTACTACTAATATTCTATGTATCCATCTAGGGTCACTAGATACCAAGATCCTATATATTGAAAACGTTCTTCTCACACCCATCTGTGAGCTTGTCATCCTCTATAGGATTTCATCTTCAACCTTGTAGAAAAGATTAAGATCTTCATCAAGCTCATCATGTATGTGTTATCCCATGGGTGTCTTCTGATATCATACAAGGCCTTCTTTCATTTGCACACATGATTCTTCTTGTCATGTGTCCCAACTCCCGCTAGCTGCAAATGTCCCTTCGTAGTCTATGCCTTCTTTTCATGTGAAGCCTCATGCTATGAATCTTTCCTTGTATCCCATGATGTTTCCATCTACTGCATGATGGAACTATGAAATTTCCTTCATGTATCGATACTACATCCTAGACATCATTCTTCTTGAACTGGTCTTCCCTTTTTTCTTGGTTACTTATTCATAGTTGGAAGGTTATGCATCAATGATGTCGATGCATTTGTCATATTATTCTTCATCTTGAACTGTCGTCACTTGTTCTTCAGAACAAGTCTCATCCTTCTTTGTGTGTAGGCGATTATGTATGCCATCTTTCCTACAAGTCAAATGCATTTGTATGGTTAGAAACATTTCATAAGGAATATCCATGATGGAAAATACTTTTGCATAAATATATGATCATGCAACTATTTTAGCCAATACAACATTCATCCATATCTCACAGAAAATTTTCTAGATGCCTTCCATATATACCAAGACAACATTGAGATTGTGCACTAATCCAATATGTTAGCGAAGATATTTCATTCTAGATAAGAAAGAATGGAAAGTTGTATAGCACAATGAGCTACTTACCCATCACATGCATATTAGTAGTATACTGTCATTAATGAAAACATTCTATCATGCATAATACACTAATTGAATATAAACAAATGCATAACGAAACAATATCATGAAATGGCAATTGAATACTTATCTTTATTTGTTTCATGGGTAGACTCCTTCTTGATCCTTCAACTTCATCATCTTCTTCATTCATAATAGCATCGTTTCTTATCCAAATGCTAAGATGGATAAGAGGTTCTTCAAGAGTTGAGTTCTTCATATTCCTCATCACTTGAGGTATATTCTTTGAATCATGAAATATTTATCTTCAGTTGCTCCCATCTTCTTATTATGAGTCGAGCTTCTTCTTGTGTGTGCTCTTCCCAGAGTCTGCTGAAATTAATCACTTCCTTCTGGTACACATTCCTCGCATGAATGAATCCCATGATCCTGGGAGGCCATTCAAGGTGGCTATCACCACTTCTGCATTCTCCACTTCTTCTTCTACTACTATAAGTTGTTCTTTGATTTGAGAGACCCTCGTAAAGTATGACTGTATGGTCTTTGCATTCTGGATCTTCACATTCTTCAACTATTTTCTCAAAGTCATATTCTGATTTATGTTCTTCCCTTCAAATAGCTTGGTCAAGGAATCAAACATCTCTTTCAGTGTCTTTAGGGAAGACACTAGTGGTATAAGGTGATCTGTTATTGAATCAACAATGATCTTCTTGGCCTTGACCAAGTTCTTCTTGTGTAAGGCTTTTAGCCTCATCTCCCTCTGGAACTGGAACCTCTCTACTCATGTAGGTGTCCAATTCATTTTCTTCAGAGAGATCATATACTTCCATGCTTGGAAGTTGTCAACTTCACCAATATTATCATCAAGCTGATGTGATAGATCACTTTGAAATGAGAACCTCAAATGAAAATAGAAAAAGGTTAGATCTTATCGATTTGAGGTGTCCGTCCTGGTTCCGGAGTTGGATGATCTAGGGTTTGTAAGAGAAACCCTAATTTTCAAAAATTGGAATATTTAATATATTATTGGATAGAAATATATACCTCTTCAAGTTGAGCTGTCCAATATATTCCTTTTCTGAAAACTGTGGAGGGAAGCTCCCGGAACAGGAAGCCCTAGGTTTCCAATTTCTTCTGCAGAAATTCCTGGTACTATTTCTATGGTATATCCAAAATAACTACTCCTATGTGTCTAAAAATTCACATTGAGGTGGGCTATTTTTTCCCTGTTCAAACACCATAGGTTTAATCAGAATTAGTTTCACCAATTGGGACTTATGAGCGTTTTCCCAAGATGACCTGTTTCTGGACTTTTTAGCATAGAAACGTTGTACAGACTGCCACATGTTACTGTTTCATCTGTTAGGTCTGAAAATTGGACCACAGAAAGCACAGTCCATGCCCTTTCCGGAACATCTTCATAAATTTCATTTGGACCTTCATATCCTGAGATATAGAAATTATCCCCAGGTGTCCTATTTAGGGATGAATCATGGAAGAGGCCGGAACCCTAACTTGGAGGGATCATATCTCCTATAATATTGCTAATCTAAAACTGAAATTTGGACACAATATAAATAAGGATTTTACATTTGGCATGTGAAATTTACCATTCCTTATTCTTCTCCAATCCTGAGATATAGTGAGTCTACCAAAATGTATCAGTTTTAGTATTTTAGGGTTTTTTTCAGCCTGGGGTCAAACTAGGGTTTGAATTTCCTGGAGTTATACCCAACCAAAAATATCGACCCAGGTCTCTAAACTTTTATTTTGATGAGGAGATAAATCCTATTCCAGGCTCACTCAAAATTTACTCTTCTATTAAAAGCTCTAATTTCCTGCACCGAAAACTAAAAATGCTCGGAATCGAATTCTGCTTCGACAGAAAGATGCGCCCTTTAATGGAGAGTTGGCCTAGCATACTTTTTCTGATGGATTGTGGAGAGAGACCCAAAAAGTAAGAATCCCTAGCTTCTGTAGGTTCCAAATGTCTTCTTCTCAGGTTAGCTCTAAGACCATGTTAGAATTTTATCATTCAAGCTAGCATTATCTTAGGATCTTATCTGAGAGAATAACATGCACAACAATAAACACAAGAGACAAGAGATAGAAAGAATTTTCCTCAAGGAAACCATAAAGGAGAAAACCCCGCAACTTCCTCAAAGATAGAATCAGCACCAAAATTAAAACCCAAAAACATAAAGATGATCTCTCAATAGCAGTAGTCTCTCTCTCTAATCCCAACTTCTTCTCTCTCACTCAGGCGCCCCAGTGAGTGAGTGTGTGTGCGATAAATAGAGAGGCCCACTCTCTATTTATATTCTTTCATTTACTTAATGTCCACTTTAACATGTCGGCCCCACTTAACAATTACTTACTAGGGCCAAAATCTTTAGGAGAGTCTAATAACCCTAATGCCCCACAACTGTGGGGACTTTAACCCTTGCTCAATAGGAGGGTTACCCACAATGACTTTACATGACTTGTTTACATTATTGAATCTCTTGATAGGAACATCGGTGCATGACATGACTCAAATATATTACAGAAACTTCTCGGAATAAACATCAGGGTACAATACATAAGATATACAAGTGAATACATTCTGAAGTTACAAATACATTAACACTCTTCCTTTGGCTCCATCCATAACAGAGTTTTAGCTTCTAAATGATAAACAATGAGGTTCTTTATCTTTTTTCCATCTGACATGGTCATATACCTAGACCGATAGCTGATGCAAGCATCAGCTGTAGCTAAACAAGGCCTTCCTAAGATTAGTGGGTGTCCTCCTAGCTGCGACTTAGGTTGTAAAACCAAGAAGTTAGTAGGATATTCCCATGAATCAATCGAGATAATGAGGTCATCCAAGATTAATTTAGGTTTAATAGTGGATCTATATACAAGTTCTAAAATGGTAGGAGTTGGCATGAGATTAGTGAGCCCGAGTTTCCTTACACTTTCAATGGTCATGACGTTAATTGTTGTGCCTAAATCTACTAGTACATTGGGTATCTTCATACTCCCAATCTGCATAGTGACAATGGGGTTCCCAGAATCATTATATTTTTCCAAGAGGGTTTTTCCCATTATTAATACAGGTAATTTCTCGATGACATGAACAATGGGAGGATCCCTGGGTTTTCTTCCTAGTTTCCTTGTACACAGATCCTGAATGGTTCTGGCATAGATAGGTACATCGTGAAGGGATTGAAGGAGTGGAATTTTGACATAGATATTTTTTAACTCTCCTAAGAGGTTAAATTGAGGTTGTCCCACTGCCTTCGATAGTATTAATATTTCATGGTATGGTGGTTCCCTAATCAATTGTGTAGGATGTGTATCAATAAATGCATCTTCTTGTGTTTCATCTGGTATCTTGGTAGGATGTTCAACATCCTTAATAATGGGGATTGTTGTATTGGATAATTACTGTCAGTTCATCCTTTCTTTAGGCACAGAGGATGGAACATCCTCAATGACCAAAGGCTCCACTACCCTCCCTGATCATAAGTGGATGTCATTGTATGGAACTAGAGTAATGGAGTAAGCGGGCATGTTGGTAGTCTCAAATTGATGGACTACTTTACTATTTGGGTTGGGGTTAGGTTGAGCAGGTAGTTGCGGTCATATAGGCATATTGGGGACAACATTATTCTGGAGTTGCAGCTGCGACTGCTGATACTTCTAATAAGGCCGAGGATATTGTTGAGGAGGGTATGGTTTATGAGGAAAAATTTGATGTGGAAGCTGTTTAGGAGGTTGGTTATGGAGAAACTAGTTCCCTGGATGGAAGTTCCTCCATCCAAAAGACCAACAATTTTGTTGGTTTGGTGGTTGTGTTTAAGAGTTCCAGTAGTTAAAATTTTTCATTGTAGGTTAAGAGGGATACCATTAATGGTTAAAATAAGATGAAGGGAATTGTGTATTCATGTGCTGAATATTATTTCAATTATTCATGTTATATGAAAATGGAAACAAGTTTGGAGCCATACCTTGATTTCGATGCTTCCAGGGCTTTTTCTGTGCAATAAAGTAGGCTGGTTCCACATATGGAGTTGATGCTTGCAGAACTTCCTTCACTTGAGGTAGTGAAGGGAATTCTTTTATGTCATGGTTCATCTCACAAAGCTAACACACTTCTACCTTGTCAAGTGGGAACTCCTTCAGAGGATAGTTCTTCCTACATTTAGGGAAAAATATACCAATTGTGAGATCTTCTACTACTTGTTTCTGCTTTGCCCTCAGGACATCTATTTCTGAAGAGATGGAGCTCATCATTTATATCTTGAATTTTTTTTAGGAAATTTCCTATTTCTGCCTGGGTGGTTCCTCCATTAGATGACTTTTGTGTTATGTCAAAGACATCACGTTCTAATTTGTTCTGTTTGTTCCGTTGGTTGTTTCTAGAAGATCCTTTGGAATACCTTGTGCATAGTTCAATGATCTTTGCAAAGGACTCCTTTGAGATATCCCCCTTTCCTAACAGGTTCAACATGTCTATGAAGTCATCCCTAATCCCATGAAGTAGAATTATTTTGAGCACACCTAACCCCATATTAGTCTATTCATCTCTCTGCACATTGTATAAAATCCTTTCAACAAAATATTCTAGACTTTCATCATCCCTTTGTACCATTTTAAACAATTCTTCTCTCTTATCTTTGGTATTGAAATACTCCTGATATTTCTCCAAAAACACTTGTTTCATCCAGTCCCAGGTGGTGCCAGTTCCCCCACCCAGGATGATGAACCAACCTAACGTATTGTCCTTCAGAGTAGCAGGAAAAATATTTAGCTTTTGTGCATTGGTGGTGTAGTGATTGCTACGATAGAGGATGTCAAATTCAAAAATAGATTCATCTGGATCCTCTGTTTCTTTTCCATAAAAATGAGGCAACACCGATGGTGATATATTTTTCATGGGAGCTATCCCCTCTGGCTGTTGAATTGGGAACTGGAGTGTATAAATCGTCCCTTCAGGTGGGGAGTTACCTTCGTGATGTTGATTTTCACCCATTGCTTCTTCGTGATCTTATAGATCGTGTCTATTGTTCATGTCTTCTTTTGCTTTATCCTCTTCGTGCTTCCACTAATCGTTAAATTTTTTATGGAACTATTTCCACTCCTCTTCTGTCACAACCTTCCTGTTAATGTGATATATCAAATCTCAGCCACCTGATCTTGTAGTACTAACTCTGTCTTCCTCCGTAGGGATACCCGAGGGTGTTGCAGCTTCTCCTATGTTCTCCACTTGGAAACTGATGCTGCCACTCCAGGGGTAACTGGGATTCTTCTAACAGGTGTTTCTTGATTGTGAGCCCTAGTAGAAGAATTGGTCCTATCAACTAGATCATCAATGAATTTCCTTCTTCCCAATGCTAGATTTCATCCATGGCCTTGACCATTGCAATGTTAGTATTCTATGGGGTTTTGGGATTTATAGGAATGTCACGATGTACCCTTTTCGTATTCATGCAACCCAAAACATGCAAACTTAAAAATTGAAGAAAAATGAATAGATATAGCTACTAGATACAACTACTACGGTGTCTAATAATTATCTTTCCCCAACAACGGTGCCGAAATGTTGGGCACCCTATATGCAAGTTAATTAAATCCAACATACAGAGTGTTCAATATAAATTGTGAACCCAGGGAGGTGTTTTATTTCAAAGATAATGTGCACTGTATATGCTTAAACACTAAGCAGCTGATACTGTAAATAAATTATCCTACTTTCTTGTTCATCCCAACTCATCCCAAGATCAACTTAATCTAATTTACCTTCTGGAAAATGCAGAATAACAATTAACTACTTACAACCCTTAATCTAGAAATGAGAGGTTCAGAAAATAAAAATCTAGATTTACTTTTGCATAAAGTTAAATCCTAAATTTCCTAGCCATTTGAAGATCCATCTCAACCATCTTAATTCAACTTAATCTAGGAATTCAAAGTGCAGGAATTAAGTTCCACAATTATGAATATAAAGGGATGAACTAAAGGGATCTAAAGAAAACAACAATTGAAAGAACTAGGGATGAACAAGGCTGTTATAACTATCACATAGTTGCATAAGAGAAAGTTAATCTACATAGTTGATTGTCACACCACACTACTACAGTTTACAGGGAATGCAATTACTGGTCATTCAAAGGAACGCATAATAAATCGATAGTTGTTGCAGCTACTATAAATAAATGAATTCATTATAAGATTCACACCCCACAACAGAATAAATAAAATACCTAATTAACTCAACAATCTATATAGGAAGGCAGGCCCATCCTTCGCACAGAGATGCTGGAGTTGGCACACGTTAAAACACCGAGATCTGAAGAATCAAACTTCTTGTATTAAAATGGAGAGATGAACACACAACCTCTGTCATAACTTATACAAATAAAATCAATTAATATCCAACCCCTAGCTTGGAATAGTTCCCAGTATTTATACAATTACAATCATAAATTCTACCCATTGATATCGGGCAGCCATGAATAACTCTGATTTTTAGGCTACCCCAATTATGATAAGCTGTTATAGCTATGGAAAGATAGAAGCAGAAAATATAGGAAGGTTGTTACTCAACCCAGTAATGACAGTCATGATCAATCGAGAATATACTCCATTGATTGTAGCTACCCTTGAGCAATGGCACACCGTTCCATCTGAATATGTTGCAGCCACCTTTGTACAGCTTGCATGGAATAGTACCCTTCAACCGCATTCTTTGGGAAAAAATGGAATAGATGGAAATTATCTCAACAATGAATGTCCATCCCTCTCTTGGCATGTAGATCCTGCTACACCTATATCCTTTACATCTCGAATTAACTTTATAAAACCACCATATGTTATCATAATTGAAGATATAGAGCCCTGATTACAACAACCATACGCATTAATAAGATAAGACAATGATTAACCATACCTGTATGAATTGCAGGATCAAGTGAAGGAAAACATCTGCTTGGTGTACATAATGGAGTAAGATGAGGAAAAAAGAGGTAGGTAAAGGTGGTAAAAAAGGGTTCATTTTCGGGCCCAACATCTCCCCCTAACTACCCTGTTGCAAGTCCCCATGCAACAACCTCCATTATTCTGAATCTAAATCTGGCATTGTACTTTGTTCATGGAGGGAATAAAATTTATATGGGAGATCAGGCATTCCCTGTTTTTCCAAAAATCTATTATAGAAAACCCAGTATCTCTAACACTTCTTTTCTTCTTCCTTTGTCAATGAGAAGTCTTTCCTGTATGGTTTTGTTGGCCACCAGATGAGAGGGAATTTTAATTTGAGTCCCATCCAATTAACTCCACATTCCTTCATGCATTCAACATATCGCTCAACCCTAGAAAGTGCATGTTTAAAATTCCTGTAACAGTAGGGATCTCTATTTCTCAAGGTTGAAGAGGCAACCTGCCATCTATGTTGGCTACCTTCCAAAGCCAATTGCTGATGCTTGGAAATATGGCTAACACAGGTAGAGATAACCTTTTATTGAAGTTCCATCATATGCTGAATTTGGATGGGGCATGTGAGTCTCTGCTGATGATGAGAAAGGAGACGACGAGGAAGTTGAGGTTCACTTCAAACCTAAAGGTTAGAGTGGGATTCATTACAAGAAAAATTTTGGAAGGATCTTTCCCACTGATCATGATTGCTAACAAAGGAAGCAAAAGCCCGTAGTTGAACATCACCTAAGAATAGGGCAGGATTCGAAAAGCGGTCCAAGGGACAAGCCAAATCATGTAAATAAAGCTCACAAAGCAAGTTCTGCTCAATAAAGTCACTTGCCATAAATGTTTCCAGAAATTTGGCTGAGGTAGCTATTTCAAAAGGTATTTCTTCTTTTACAGCCTTTAGTTTGAACCAAATGAACTAAAATAAAAACACAGGGTAGGAGGAGGATGGTACTCTGGTACCCAACAATTCCTGAGAAAGAGTATACATCTGATATTTTTCCATGTGCATGGATTTTAACTTTTTTATCTCCTTTAGCTCCTTCTGTATCTCTTTCCAATGGATTTTATTGAACATGAGTTCTTCTGCCCATCTTTCCTTTAATTCCTTGATGGTCTTTCTATGTTCAACAAGGGAAACCATCCCTGCTTGTCACCTATCCACCTGACTCCTCCACTTCCTCACTTCTATTCTTAAGATTGAGAGCTCTTTTATCAGCCTCTAGATTTTTTCATCTTTAGTATGATCTTCATTATCAAAATCCAAATTGACAAAATTTTGAGGAAGTTGAGTCCATACCTTATCATTTGATGTTCCAATTTGAACATCTTGTACTGCCTACATGGGTACTTCTGAAATAACTTCTGGGGCTGCTGGTTCTTGCGTAACAACATCCCCTCTTTGAATTTCTCCTACAACAACTTCAACCATAGGTGCCTCTGAAACAACTTCTAGGAATGATGGTTCTTGTGTAACAACATCCTCTCCTTGGTGTTTTCCTACAACAACCTCAACAGTTGATTATGAAGGTGTTGGTTCTTGTGTTGAAACCTATTCTTGAATTTTGAGCTCCCCATATACATGATTGTCAGCTGCAGCTTTGATAGGGAGATGCAAGGCCACTGGTTATTGTGTAGAAGAGCCCTGCCCTTCTATTTATTCATGCTACTGAGGTTGTTCTTGAGTTGCTTCCATGTCCTCTGCAATATGGAGTTGTTCTTCGAGAGTTTCAGTGTCCCTTGAGTACTGTGATTACATTTGTTCATCCTCTTCTAAATCCAAATTAGGGATTATATCCATCCCAAGATTGATTTCTTCTTGCTTTCTGAGAATCTTCATAGAAATTTCTGGGAATGTTGGTTCTTGTGTGACAACATCCTGGTTAACTTCATCATTTTCTTGTTGTTGGGAAAATCAACAATGTTTATAGAATCAACCCAAAACTGTAAGGGAAACCCTACATGCAATATCATACACATTGCACACTCCATGATCGTTCTATTCATCCTTTGCGACACATTGTTTTCTTATGGTGTTCCCAGGAATTTATTCTCTCTGTGAATCTCATTATGTGAATAGTAACTATCAAACTCCTTGCTGTTGTAATCATCTCCATTATCAGATCTGATACATTTCAACCTTTTTCCTGTCTCATTCTAAGCCAAAGCTTTCTACTTCTTAAAAGTATCAAACACATAATATTTCTATCTAATGCAATAAACCCAAGTTTTTCTAGTTGCATCATCAATAAAAGTAACATAATAATGAGATCCACCAAGATATTGCGCCTGATATGGTCCCCATACATCTGTATTGACAAGATCTAACTTTTCACTCTTCTTCTATTTCCCAAACTTGAGAAATTTGACTCTCTATTGTTTTCCATAAACATAGTTCTCATATAATTCCAAACTTACCTGCTTTAGATCTGGAAGCAGTTTCTTTGAGTGGAGAATCTACATCCCCTTCTCACTCATGTGTCCAAACCTATGATGCCACAACACCGCACCTATTTCTGTGGAATCTACAAAGGTAGAATAATCAATATTATGAGGACATAAATATAGCGTACCTACCCTATCTCCTTTTTCTATTAACATTGATCCTTTAGTGATCTTCCACCATGTTTGTCCAAATGTAGACAAACAACCATGATCTCCCAACTACCCTGTTGAGATCAAATTTATTTTCATAGTAGGAATGTGCCTTACATATTTTAGCATCCATTCACATCCATTATTTAATTTAATCCATACCTTACCCTTTCCAACAATTTTACATGGTCATCATCCCCCAATAAAACATGTCCAAAATCACCTTCAACATAATCATGAAAGAATTTCTTATGGGGTGTAGCATGACATGAATCCCCAGAATATACTACCCAGTAATCACTAGTATTATCTAATGCAAGAATAAAAGCATCTTGTAACAAAACACCTGCTGCATTCGCTTCCTGAGTAGTCTCGTGTTGACTATCACCTTTCTTCTTCGGTTCTCTACAATCTTTCTTCAGATGTCCTTTCTTACCACATTTCCAGCACTCTATTTTTCTGAATCTAGACTTGGATATTCCCTTTTTAGACTTGCTACAATTTCCTGGGATCCTTCCTCTCTCATTTTTTCTCCCTCTGCTCTCCATGGTCAACGCATTACCTGATGTCTCACTTGTTCTTTTGCTTTGCATTTCCTCGCTAAGAATAACATCAACAACATCATCAAACTTAAGAGTGTTTGAACTAGGGACATAGTTACTTACAACCATGACCAAGCTATTCCATCTTTCTAGCAATGAGCAAAATATTAGAAGATCCCTAACGTCATCATCAAAGTTCACTTTTACAAAACTTAACTGACTGGTAAGTGTATTAAACTCATTTAAATGGTAATAAGCATATCCAGCTTTCAACATCTTCATATTAAATAAAATATTCATTAAAAATACCTTGTTGGAAGCTGAGGGTTTTTTGTAGAGCTTACCCAATGCGCTCATCACACCCTCTATTGTTTTTTCTTTCGAAATATTCAAATCCACCGACGAAGCTAGGAACAACCGTATTGTTCTCAGTGCCTTTCTGTCAAGAACCTCCCATTTTTCATCCTTCATAACCACCACTTGTTTTTATTTTCCACCCAATGGAAGGTACATAGCCTTCTGGTACAGATAGTCCTCCATTTGCATCTTCCATAACTGATAGTTTTTTCCATTAAATTTATTGACCGTAAACTTTCCCTCTTCTGCCATTTTCCCCACTTGAACTAAGAACCCTTATTTCTTGTGAGTTTACCATCCAAATAGACCTTTTGGATTTGATACCAATTGTTAGAAAACAGGACCGCAGAGCAATAAAAGATATACAGTTGAATCATTAAACAAATGAAAAACACATTAAACACATTACAGAGAGACATAGATATAACGTGGTTCACCCAAACAATGAGATACGTCCATAGAAAGATGAAGGGATACAACCTGCAACAATACCACTGCACTTCCTGTTCACGATCTCACAGTCTCTCTCATGCAATCACAGAGATTGTTTACAATTATACAATACAATACAATACCCTACACAACCATGTTACAATTCTTTCTTTTATAGGGGAAATACCATGGGAAAAATACTATGGCTAACCCAATACCGTGGTTGCGCAAAACTGTTGGCCAACAAACATCCCAAAGTGGGGGAATGAGTGTATAGTATACCCAGTACAAACACAACTCAATAATATCTCTGGATCTAGAGGATCGGGCTCCACAACCAACACTTACTCCTAATGTAGTGTAATCCCCTTGTTTTGGGTATTGTAGTACAATTATGTGGCGTTGATCTTTCAACATCTCCCATTGCAATATTCTACAAAAAAACCTTCTCACATTACCCATCCTTTCATTGAATTCATGGCTCAAATTTGTTTTCACCAATTAGCAACATCGTTTGAATTTGCAAGGTGAGAAGCAGAGTGATTCATTTGATATCTCCATGTGCACGTTTCACGTAGGACCCAACACCATCATGTTCTCCTTTTCCATGTACCATTTCAAAAATATCCATGTGTGGTGAACATCCATGTTTCTATGAAGTAGAGACAACCGTAATAATGATCATGTCGATTTAAAATGACCAACACAACCATCTAACCACACCCAATGTTCTGTAAAAGTGACCCTTCGTCTTGATAATTATTTATAAAGGATACCAAAACAATGCTGGAAAAAGCATGTATCATGTGTACGATCATCAATTGTGTAGAAATGATACTCCTTAATCACTTCACTATTATTTTCATTGCTATCAAAACCATTGACATCAACCTCTGCATGTCTATACATAATATGCACAAGTATATATACTTGATTTGAATGATAACACTCACTCTGTATCTCCTTTTGTGCAGTGAAAGTGTAATTTCCAGCAAAATAGACAATGGATAATATTATTCCTTTTCAAAATACATCTCATGATTTCTTGAACTATAAGTCCTACCATTGTGCTGAGCGAGAGTTCTTGATATATTTATATATTTGATCCCTGAACAAATTCATAAAATATGTCAAAAAGATACCACTTTCAACTAAATTAATCTTTCTTGATGTTGTTGTTGAATTTGTAACATGAGTATAACCAACATAATCATATCTCTTCCATTTCACAATGTGATTTGACAATTGAGGATCATTTGCATCAATGGGGTAGTTAGCTTTAAAAAGGGACAAATCAGAACATTCCTCACATTTTTTACCTCCGACGCATTGTTTATTATAAAATACTTGATCATTGTCTTGCGCACATAATATTTTGGATACAAATTCATGAACACTCGAAGGAGGGGGGTTATTTGGCCAACAATGCAAGACAAAATTTAGAAATTCCTCATAACATAATTTGAATTCTACATGGTATTGACAACATGTGTTGCGAAAAATGATGAGTCTGACATGCCATGGTTTAAGCTACACAAATGTGCTAATGGAAATATTCACATCAACATTACTCTCCATAAAAGTTTTGAACATTTCCACTTGAGTGATATTTTTTATGTGTTTGGCATGCATTTCATAGTTTCCTTTTGATATACGACATCGCACAACATCCTTTTCATTTGGTAAGACACAAGAGTTGCCTCACCCAGTCCCTCAACATCCTTTTCATGCAAAAACTCTTTCACCCAGTCCCTCACATTATCTAGAAGTCTATATTGATAAGGTTGCCTACAAATAACACCCCAACATGCAACTTCATCATCCTCATCTAATTGAACCCTAAATTTTTTATGCTTCCATAAAAATTTTCTTTATGTTTTTAACCTTCTTGCAGTCATAGACAACAAACGGCTGGTTAAAGTGTTTTTTACACAACCCCTGTTAGAATTTATTTATGAGCAGCCATGAAATTATGAGATCATTTTCTTACAAGTGATACAAGTACCGAGGTCCAATTTTGTGATACAATCTCATTTTATTTATCCTCATTGGCACTTTGAATGCCCAATAATGTAATACATCTCTTATACATTTTCGCTTTAACAATATCTGTAACAATTGAGCTTGTTCTATGATAGAAATACCTTCAAAACATTATTTGACTATATTTTTTTCTCTATAATGAGTTGTGTGATCAGGAATCCAAGTTTCCATTTCTTAAATTTTACTTGAATCCATATTCTCCAAAAACTTATGGTCAATGACGATATTATTGCAACTTCTAATTAATCTCTGTAAATTGGTAAGTGTGGTAGTATGTTGTATGTTGGATGTTGACCCTGCATAACAATAAATATAAATTTATAAGATTGTGAACATTCAAATCAAATATATATATACTTGTATTATAAAGTAAATTATAAAAATATACAAAATTATTTACTCACCAATCATGGTCTCAATATTGACGCTACCCATAGTTTGCTCCACATTTGTCATTTCCTCGTCACCTCCATGTTCTTCATTTATTTCATCAATGTGTTCCTCGATAATTTGCATTCTTTCATCACTGCCATTTTCCTTCACATTTTTCATTTCTTTGTCACCTCCATGTTCCTCCACATTTTTTTCCATTGCTTTTTTTTTCTTAACTTTTGATTTCATGATTTCCCTCTTTTATTTCCTCTCCATCTATTTTGCTGTGATCATATTTTCTTGCACGATTCCTTCGGTTTCCCATGTTGAAAGAATTAAAAACCTAAAATCCAATGGATGAAAAGATATGAGAATTGAGAGTTATATGTTGAAAAAAAAGAGCATTGACCCAACAAGAGTAATATGCTAAGCACTCTTGTACGAAAAAATTAACAAATTGTTGAATGTGGTTGTCATTGATGTCAAAGGAGTTTAGTAATGACAAAGGAATAACCAAGGACATGATGGCAGGGAAAAACTCAGTGAAAGACAAAGGAATGACAAAGAAAGTGATGACATGGAAAGAATGATGATGTGGCTTGTGTGATGAGGCTGGAAAGACACATGATGGTGTCTTGGTGCTATTATTAAGTCAATGTTGCAATATGACATCATTCTAGAAAAGAATGACAAGTTTGTGAAACTTTGGAAATTGACTAAGTATGGAAAAATTAGTCAAAATTGCGCTAAGAGAATCCTTGCCCTTATTCATGGTTTGACTAAAATTCCCTTATAAATAAAATACTTATAAAGAAAATGTTCTTATTCCCTTATAAAGAAAATATTTTATAAATAAAAATGTCCTTATGCCCATATAAAGCAAATACCTTATAAGAAAAAATGTCCTTATGCTCTTATAAAGCAAATACTTTATAAAGAAAAATGTTCTTATACCTTATAAAGAAAATACCTTGTTAATAAAAATGTCTTTGTGGCCTTATGAAATGTCCTTGAGTTTTAATTCCCTTAAAATATGTGAGCTTGGATAATGTGAACTCGCGGCTGAAATATGAACTTGGATATGCGAACTCTTGGCTGAAAAAAGCATAGAAAAATATTCTCGATTGAGAAATTATGGAAGACTATCACGACCGAGATATTATATATACAGTTCTCGACCGAGAAATTATGGAATCCCGTCAGAATCATGGGAATTTAATGTGTCAGGCCCTAAAATATTCTCGGGGCATTATGTGACGAAAATACCAGCCGAGAAATGTCTTAAAATTTCGGGCGAGAGTTTAAAATAACTTTCACCCAAGAGTTTTAATTAACTCTAGGTTAATTTTAGAGCAGGAATAACTCTCACCCAAGATATTTTAAATTTCTCTAGTGATACATTTTCTCGGGCGAGATTTTATGGTTAACAATTCCAGCACCATTTCTACAGTATTCACAAATGTGTCACTTTAACAAGGTTGAAACACTACAAAACATGAGAATTACATGTCGAAGTTTTTACCAATAGATTCATCATTCAATCTACTTTCTCATAATATTAAAAAAATTGAATTTCATTTAGGATTTCTATTTTTTACTATTTTTTTTCTAAACTTTATCATTCAAAAATTGAGTGACTTAAAAATCAGTCACAATGAAAATTCAATATCATCACAATGATGAAGCCAAAAAAATATAAAATCTCACAAGGATGTTCCTTGCAGTGTCTTTTTCAAAATGGTGGTTTTAGTTTGTTTGATAAGAGTCACATTTGAAAGAAAATGTCAAGACAAAAACATGTGTCAATAAGATACCATTTTTTGTACATATGTTATTTCGATATATAATAATAATTAGTGTATAAGTCTGAAGATCCTCAACTCATAGTCCATGTATAAGTGCAATATATGTATATTATGAGTATAATTTATGTTTCCCTAAAATGAATAACTATCTCTAAGAAAAATGTGGCTCACATAGGTTACTCATTATTCATACTTAAAATTTTAAAGTATATGTCATTGGCGGATGCCAAATTTTCCCCACTATATGTCGATAATTAAAAAAAAAAAATGAGTACGTAGCTAATTCAATTATCTAAAACTTGTGTGTTTACTTCAAGGTGAAATTCCTAAGGGAGATATGGGTTTGAAGGGGTTGAAGTTGAAAAACATAAAATTTTGCAGTTTGTTTTGTCAAAAAACAAGCAAAAGTGTTTCCCAACTTCATGTTTTCACCCTAGTGTTAACAAGTTACTGAAGCATGCAAATATTTGCTACCTTCTTTGTATAACTCATTTTAGCTTGTTATTAAAGTTTTATGCACTTGGAAAGACCATATTGTTCCATTTGATCTCTCCTCTCTTGTTCTCTCAAAAAATAAATATGCTATTTTGTTATAATCATTCTCTGTCAATTATCAATCATACTTTAAGAATTTTTGTTGGGTTTTTTATCCTATGAATTAGAGGAGGGTTTTCCCAAGGTATATCTTGTGTCTTATGGTTTGATTTATTTGTGTCTTTGGATTATTGATGAGATCTATCTGCACTGTAATTGTGGATTAAAGTTTTCAAAAGTTCAAGTTTATTCATTTTTACTCAATCACTAACATGGTATCAGAGCAAGGGCATGCAAGAGCCTAGTTTTTGCAAGAAACTAAATCCTACACAGATCTTGAAGTATTGAGCAAAGAGCTTGGAGCCATTGCATCGATCCATTGCATTAATCTAATTCCAACCAGAAGGTCAACTTGAAGGTTTTTCAAAATTCAACACATGAAAGTCAAGGGTGTTAAGCATTCTTGAGGAGCATGACCTATATGTCTACATGAACTCATGAGTTAAGAATATTTATCCAAAGCATGATTAATTAAAGAGAAAGTCAACATGCACATTTTCATCACTTTTCGGGAGACAAACTTCGTGGAGATGTTCTGATCAATCTGTGAGCAATCAAACAAAACGTTTAAAATCCCATTTTCGAAATGGGATGATTTAGCATAATTGAAAGTGGATTTAAAAAATTTGCAACTATTTGAGATATACTATCTGGTATTTGAAGATGAAATTATCAGAATTTTTGTTATGGTCGTTTTCCCAAAGTGAACTAATTGACGAAACAACCTTGATATTTTTGGTTGTATATTACCATTAGTAAATGGATTTTTTGTGTAATGAGATCCTAATAGATTTTAGAACTCATTCAAATAAGAGGATGATGATCATTGGAAGAATATTTCCTCAAGAAGATCATGCACTCTAGGTTGCATGGGATCTAGTTTCTCCATGCAGAGATTCACTACCTCCTGCATGCTCTCAAATTTGAAAAGAGATAAATACCGAGGGACTCCAGTAATCTCTGCAAGGAAGCAGAGATCAAGAGGGAGCATGAAAAAAAATAAAAGATAAGTACTTCCATTTTTATATGATATTTATATCTATATGATTTTTTATGTTTTCATTACAGTCATATAGAGATTCATATTCCCGAGATTAGGAATTATGAGTATATATGTTGATTGTCTTTCCTTTATTGACAAATAACAAGATTTACAAAATATGAATATAGAGCATGCATGATTGTTTTATAAAATATGAATATAGAGCATTGTTGTTCAAGATAATGCACCTTTGTAACCTAGGGACTCTAGGGTTACCAACTTACTAAGACACTTGTATACATTCAACTTATCTAGAAAATGAAATAGGAATAGGAAGGAAAATTCAAATACCAGTTTATGACAGTCGATCCAATCTTGGTCTTCTCCTCTTTCAGTCTCCTTCAAAGATTATAGGGCTTCTCCAATTCACCTACAAAAGGAAAATTATTACAACAATATCTTGTTTATATATGTCAATGATTAATGATATACATGTTCATAATAAAATAATCAAACCATTCATAATTAATCACATACAAAAATGAAATAACACAAAGATTATAAGAATAACTTTCTTTATTCATAAACAGAGAATGGTGAGATTACAACCCATCTTCTAAAACAAGGACTCCTCCACAAACTAAGGACACTGAGTTCTACTACTCCAAGAGGTTTGAAGGCATAACACCGCCACAACTTTGCTCTTTCAATAATGATTGATTAACCCCATCCCAAGGTCTCTATTTATACATGAGGAAATAGAGTGGTTTCAAAGGTTAGGATGGTTGAGACAGTTGAGGTAGTTACGGATTAAGGCTCAATTAATCTCGACTAATCGTGATTTATATTTTTTAACATTGAATTAAGGTACACGCGAGTATGTATATAGGAAATGTGCATATGAAATTCTCCTTGATTTAAGTAAAGTAATGTGTTCAAGGTACACGTAGGTTGCAATACAAATTGTCACATGTGCGTCCCTAATCTCCAAATGAAAATATATTAAGTTGGTCAGGATTTTATGTATCAATGGTCATACACATATATAGTGTTTTGGCTTACTTCAATCCAAATTGTCCTTTTGTGTCCCGACATATTGGATTTCATTACTCGGATGGAGAAGTGTGATTTTGGTTGATAACAAATGCCCGCTATTGTGTGAGTTCAAAGGGAAACGATGGACGAAATACATTACAATATTTTAATCTTGGAGAACTCAAGTGTCCAAGGCAGCAGAGGAAGTACTTGAAACTAATACATATCAATTTCATATACAAAATCATATCTGAGGATCCCATGTTCAATATAATAGAATGCTATCCCCTTTACAATATTTGAGTACATCTCATGATACACGTACATGACCACATATATTACAAAGGTGGATTGAAGACATAATATACAATGATGAGTATTCAAAATATGGAAGTTGTATAACTAATCATAACATAATATTGTGTAACTTAGGTTAGAAATGTGAACCTAAGGTCTTCATCGAAATCCAAAGGAACCAGTACAATCCCTACCATGTGAATAGATGTGTTGAAGTCCAACATGGAAGGAACTCAATAGAATGTCATACAATGAGTGAAAATGACAACTAAATCAAAGGAATTCACCAATGATGATAGTGAATCCTAAGGTACCATTGTCAAAGCTCTAGGTCTTCATCTTCAAGAAGTACTAATGAGAAACCATATTGTGTTGAGGAAGGAAATGGATCCTCCAACAGATCACAAGAGTAACTAGGAACAAGATACGGGAAGGTAGACACAAGTAATACTTAGATAGGATAATGATGGAATCATGATAATAATTAGAGGAAGGGATAGATCCTTGAACAGTGAGCATGACACAAATATGACCCAAGGAAACTTTTAACTTGCAGATAGGACAACTAGACTTATTTGTCATGTAGAAGACATGATCAGATTCCCCATGTATAAAGGACAAGTGGAGGAGTAAGAAACTCGAAGTAATAGTTGAGATAAAAGTTTAAACTAAAACATGAGTATCAAAAAGTTTAGAGAGTGCTATGTTCAAGGATGACATGCTTCCATTGTTTATAACCCAAAGAGAGTACTTCTTCCTTATCTTTCCTATCAAAATTATAACGAGTCCATGAAAGTCAACTCAGGTCTCTCTTCATTTTTGACAAGCTTGAAGAGGGGGGAAAATAATGCTTGATAAAGTCACTGATTCATGGATTTTACGATCCCAAGCTAGTACATGTTCATTGGTGTTTTCATATTTTGAGAGTCTGAAAACTCCTAAGAAGACTCTAGGGGGGTGATTTTTCATACAATTTAGTCTCCTGAGGTTGGAAAAGTATAAAACAATCCACAGAAGAACTCTCTTAGCTTCTAAATAAGTAAGGCATACATTTTTCTTACTTAGTTAGGAAGGCTGAAAAAGGTTAAATTACCACCTACCCAACGCCCCTTCAAAAGAAGCATATAGCCTTAGTTTTACAAGTGTGAAGGAAGGAAAGATCACTCAGAAATATCCATTTGATTATGATAAATGGGGATTACAACAATAAACTCGATGCTTTGTTATTTAGGGTTTAACGAGCATGAAAAATACATAAACCACGCTCAAAATATTTTTCATGTTTAGGTCTAGAGAATGAAAAAAATTACCACCTACCCAACGCCCCTTCAAAAGAAGCATATAGCCTGAGTTTTACAAGTGTGAAGGAAGGAAAGATCACTCAGAAATATCCATTTGATTACGAGAAATGGGGCTTACAACAGTAAACCCTATTCTTTTTTATTTAGGGTTTAATGAGCATGACAAATACATAAAGTATGCTCAAAATATTTTTCATGTTTAGGTCTAGAGCATGAAAAAGAGAAATCTAAGCTCATACCGGGGGTTCCTTTTTCATAAATTTAGCCCCTCGGGTCTGAAAAGGTGATAAACCTATGCTTGAGAATACTCTTCTCAATTCCAAAGAAAATATAGTGTTCATTTTTCATATTAATCCACATGGTCTGAAAAAGAGATAACCTACCACCAATGTGGATACCCATTCACATATTCTTAACGAGCTTGAATGGACAAGTTTACTCAGTAGTCAAGTCTGTTTTGAGGAGTTAGACCTAGGCATAAAGAAACTCCATAAAGGCAGGGATCTTTATAAAAAGGAGAGCTTGTAAAAAGAAACCAATAATGAGGCTCAATTTGTTATGAAAAAATAGCTAAGGAGGCTCCCTAAAACCTATGACAAATGTGACATGAGTACCAAAAGACAACAAAGTGATCTAAACTAGGGTACTAATGGAAAGGAGGCCCTATCCATGGAAGAACAATGATGTAGACGAGTTAAAAATGGTTAAACACCATAGTCCGTGGTCAAAGAAGTAATCCTAGGGTTAGAAATGGATAAGGTATAGATGCATAACAGCATATGAAAGACCCAAATCCTACCCTATATGAGCGGATAACAACTTTTGAAAGAATTCGAACCTGTTGCATTAGGAAAAAGGATATGGTATTAGTTTAATTATAAAAATAATTTTCAAACTATAGGTTAGAAACCCAAAAATTGAAATGTTTTCCATATATAGTTCAAAAATAGAATTAAAAAATACCATTTGACATTTTTACCCAATTTGGAAATATTTCACCTCTGACTTGGATTTCTCACCGGGAAAAACCAGTGGACTATCTCAAATTATGCAAATGTCAAGTTATCTAGCGTTCCCATCTTTTTCATTCCAACATTCTAAATTTCAATTTTATGCAATTTTTTAATGTTTTAGGGCTTCCCTAGGGAGGTTGTGCAGTACACGCTTAAGGTGACTTATACAGTCATGTACATGCATTGTACATGGGACCTGACCATAGGAAACTCATGTGTGACACGCGACCTATCTAAAAGACAGTCATGTGTATTGCGCAACATAGAAATTTTTAAATTATGGCCAAAATTAAAAGAATTTGATAGATTCTAATTATTAATGGTGGTCAAATGGGCATGTTCAATTATGGTTTTAGACTGGAGGGAACGCGAAAACAAGGATATGGACCAAGATTCCCTCCATGATGCCCCCACTGTGCATTCTCTATGGTAAAGTGGGATACTAAAGTTCTTTTTTACATCTCCAATGTGAGCCAATGTCTGCTTGCTTGAACATTTGATTAGCTATTGGGATCATGACCTTGGATCTTTTGATCGTAAAGGTGAGATCTTGAATATAGATGTGGAAGACATGTATTTCATCATGGGGTTGTCTCGTAGGGGTATGCCTGTGAACCTCAAAGGTACTAGAAGGGGTGGTGACCCCATGAGTGTCCAAGACTATGTGGACACGTACTGCACGATAGGGAGTCAGAAAAAGGGATCATGCATCCTGATTGTTCATATTTCCAACTTCCCACTATACATAGTGGTAAGTAAAATAGTGCGGATTACAGGATCTTCATCGTTACATCTTGCCAATTAGACCCAAATGAGAGTGGAAGTGGATTTTTCACAGGAGAGTGTGTTTGATTGGTTCTTGGGCATGATCCCGATCATGAGGAAACAAATATTTGACTATAAGAGATGACACTGCAATAATTTTGGGTATTATAGTATATTAGTAGCATTATTCTTTGAGAGAGTGCTCGCTATCAGACCTGTGGTACCACTTCCATCTTTCTCTCCTCTCCATCCTAGACTGACCAAGTGGGGATAAGTCTTCCTTTGCCAAGGTGGCAGAGGATCAGTCTAGGGTGTATACGATGATGAGTTCTATGTGTGGTGGGGATTGAAGTTACTAGAACTTGAGCAGATTCTTTACTCATGCTTATATTTTGGAGGAGACAATCATCTCATCCTCCCACTAGGAGGCATGTGGGGAGAGTTAGGTATTTTAATTTTATGTTTTTAAATTTTTATGAATTTTATCTAAAAATTATATACATATGTATAAGAGTTTTTTAATGTTATTAAAATGCACATGTTGGACCTACACGCCCTGATGGGCATTGTAGGATGTATGTTCGGCTAGTACCAGGTGGAGACCATAGTTTACTAAGAGTACTCGAGGGAAAGATGGCCAGGCAGACCCAAAGAGTTCTAACTATACGGATTAAGAAGATTCCTGCTATTATGCAAGAATTTGTATAGGGATTCCACCTATATGAATATGCCTTATGAGGAGGGTAGCCAAGGCCATTCTAGTTTACATAGAAGCCAAAGAGGTTGTCGCAGTTGAAGAAGAAGAAGATGATGATGATGCTGGTGATGCAGGTGATTAGTGTGATCAAGCCTAGATCTATAGGCATTTTATGGATTTTGATCATATTTTTTTGTATATTTATACATTTGTGACTAAATCCTAGGATCAAAACTTGACCTATCTATGGACAGATTTTTACATATATATTTTTCCTAGTTATTTACATGTGTTCAAATGTATCTTTTGTGTATATTTTACAAACTGTGTGTTAAATTCCAATCTAGAATATATTTTGCATATGCATCAGTTAATGTATTTTCATTACGTGTAATGTGATTAAATGAAATAGAACCGAAATTTATTTCAAGTAATCTAACCTGCAAAAAATGATGTAACAAGGTAGGGTTTCACACTTAATAAGCTCCATTGAGTTGGGAAACCACCAGTTGAGAGTCTAGTCTGACTTCTAACTGAGTGATGCCATGTGACAAGGCATCCCATAACAACTCAATAATATCCCTGTACTCGGCCACATTATTGGTAGAAGGAACTAAGTAAGTGCCTCCAGAGGTAACTAGCTATCCTTAGGGTGAATATATGACCCATGCAGATGAAGCCAGGTTACAGGTATGATGACTAGCGCCATCCACAAAACCTACAAACCACTCAACTGACATCTGTAACAATCACCCGATGATATAAGAACACCAACCAGCTAACTATTGTACATAAAATTACATGCAAGAAAAAGCACTGAGCCTAAGCATAGTACTTCTTCAGTATTCATCGAACAAGTTTAGAATCGAGATAGGTTCGGCTTCCATGTTCAATGATATATGGATGTATGCCTAGTATATATGACCAGGGACATGCGTCCTAAAATTATTTTAACAGGGAAGTATATATGGAAACCTCTTCCGAGGAATACTTTGCATCAATATGCACATTTTTGACAACTTTAGGTTTTGTAGAGACATTGATAGGACCAAAATCATCCGCTAGTCTCATGTCGAACTTTGGGTTTTCAATTCTACTCAACTCTAGAAGGAAGTAGCATCTATGGTGAAAATATTCACAGATCTTGTCTTTCCCATTCATGGCTTCCAAAATGGATTAATCCGATGGAAAATCCATGTCTAAGCAGTCATTTGAATATAAAGAGCTCTCTACCCAAGCAGGAAGATAACCTTCCTCCAACTCTTCTGAGACTATAGAAGGAGTAGAAATCAAATCAGCAGCAGTGTTAGTGATAGCTTGGTAAGCCATTTCCACTATAGATAAGGGAACCTAAGGCTCACAATGGTTAGGAAGGACCCAAATATTAGTTCTATCAAAAACTGCCGCAATAGACTTACCCACACTCATAGAACCTAGATAATTTATCGGGGTTGGGATATCAAATGTTCCCATTAACAATTAATACATTCCAGCCCCTAAGCTCTATGTAGCTTGTTTTTCCTGATCAAACAAAGGTACAGTGGATGCATCCATTTCCAAATGGCCCCTTTGAGTGAAATTGAGTTGGTCAATAGTAACCAAATTTCCTTCATGTGGAAAAACCACTACTCAAAGAATAATCGAGGAAATCATGCACATAGCGTAAGTATAGCTTCTCCCCAAACGCAAGTGATGGTCCAATGGAGCATCAATCACCTCTAATTCAACAGACACTACTTTCCTTGCCAACTTAATCTCAAAAGCTGGTAGGATGCTATGCAAGCAAAAATACCTCCCTTCGAAAGCAGTAATCAA
This sequence comes from Pseudotsuga menziesii, assembly GCA_001517045.1. Classification (NCBI taxonomy): domain Eukaryota; kingdom Viridiplantae; phylum Streptophyta; class Pinopsida; order Pinales; family Pinaceae; genus Pseudotsuga; species Pseudotsuga menziesii. Next base: position 89,786 of record LPNX010708065.1, read on the forward strand.
GGTGTTTGATGAAACTAGTTCTAGGGAACCTAAAGCTTTCTAGCAAAAAAGAGACATAACACATGTGGAAGCACCCTTATCAACAATTGTATGCTCAATGGTCTTACCACCATGAACGACATCTACCGATAAGGCCACATGATATGGTAGGCACATCTTAACATATGATAGATTAAACTTTGTCATCAAACTTGAAGAATCCATGCTACCTAAAGATGCTAAAAGGGCATCTCGCTGAGAAGGTTAACTCTGAAACACATCCAATGTGGACATCGCAGAAGGGGTTTGGTCCAAATATTCCAGCAGCTTCTATTTCTAATGTAGGAGTGGGGCACGAGGAGTGCCCCCAGCAACATTAGAAACAGAAGCTGCATTTTTTCCTTGGGGAAATGGATCCTTTAGGACGATTGGTTGTTGGTTTTTGAGTTGCTTCAGAGCTTGATCCATGAGAGTGAATTGATGAGTTAAGTGATCTCCCTAGCACAACTTGCAAGGAAAATTCACTCACTTCTTATCTTTTCTACCCCCATCAACATCTTTCATGGGTTCTTGCTTGTTTTGATTACCCGCACGCTTCTTCCATTTCTTCTTTTTCCCATTGGGATGTTGATTTCTCTTTTGGAGGATCGAGCAAAACCATTTTCATTTTGGGGTGAGTGGGAAACCTTTGCTACTTCTGATGTATATTGCTTGACAGAAAACTCATGAATTTTCTTGGCCAATGACTCTATAGTGGGAAAATTCACTAAACCAACCACACCATCGGCATGGTGTCCAGGCTTAGGTTTCTCGACACTATGGGTAGACCGCAGTGTCTCAGGTATGATTTCATATAATATCCCACACTGAGCATATATGAAATCCATTTTCTAAGCCCTGAGGATGGCCTCTTCCTTAGTTACTACCCCTGAAGTTGATACATCCTTAGATATAGAAGGAAATAAATATTTAAGGAACCACTCTAACAAGAAATTGGGGGGAAAGGTAGCTTTCATAAGCCTCTTCCGTATTTTCCACTCTTGGATATGATCCGAAATGTGAGTGGATTTTTCTTTCCTAAAGGTAGACAATAGGTCTGTGCTAGAATCATACCGGACAGGAAGATGGAAGTGGTTCAAAAACACATTTGCTAAGTCCCAAAAACTGTCAAACGCAGCAGAAGGAAATTCCATATACCACTTAGTTGCAACACCAGTCAAAGTCCTTTCGAACAGCCTCAACTGAACGGTGTCATCATTCAATGAGTTGGAAGAGCACCATAAATGAAAAGTGGTGATATAGGCACCTGGATATTCACCAGTTTTTCCCTTAAAATTGGGAATGTCTGAGGGTAACTTGCTTGGAACAGGTGGCCATGTGGCACTATGTTTCACTGGGTCATTAATCAACTTAGACATATCTAGTAAGTTTAAAGTTGTCAGTAAAAGAAGTTTAGGCCTAACCAGAGCCTAAAAAGCATGAGTTTGGGAGGTAGAAGGACTTGCCTTCTGGTTCCCAAATGTATAGGTGGGGTTTCCCCCAACTGCTGGTTGTGAAGTAGTTGGACTACTTTGAAATGGATTCCACCCATAATCCAGTGGATTATTTGTCTGTGGTGTAGTATAAGTGGTATGAGCCCCTCTAGATGAAACTGGAGTCTGAAAGATAGGAGCAAGTGTCCCTACACTAAAAAGAGAGAAAGGAGAGCTAGTAAACGGGGTCAAAACCAAAGTTTGGAAACCTTGACCATAAGTTTTTGTATTTCCAAACTGCATCCCCACATATGTAGGTATAGGGCCTACATAAGGAGTAGATCAAGGAATGTGCCTCCTATTCCATGAGAATCCCTGAACAAATGAAGAGGATCCAATAGGATCACTCTTAGAAGTATGAATAAAAGAGGGTGAAGCAAAAGGTGCACTGGGAATCCCAGTGACAACCCCACTAGAAGGACCTACTACATTCAAGGAATTCAGTGGTTTAACCACCCAACTACTTAGTGATAAAGGTGGAGTAGGTGCACTTGTTCTAGGAGTACCAAACGGGGGAGGTGGCACTCCTCCAGCTGACACGGTTGAAGTGGGGTTGGGAATACCCTCCATAGAGCTTTCCATAATGTTGCTCATGGGAACACCAATCAAAGGTGAAATGAATGGAAGAACTTGGATGATCACATGATTGTTTAAGTTAGTAATAGGGAGGTTAAAGTTCCTTGCAAACTCGTCATCCTGTAAGTCTTCAATCTCTACCATGGTTGTATCAACCTGATTAGTCCTAAGTTCCTATTCACCTAGAACTTTGCTTACTCCTACCAGTTCAAAAGAATCATCTGTGTCTAATCTCCTCCTTTTAGGGGGTGGTGGAAGCTCCACTATAGTAGATGGAGGAAGCTTTTTCAACCTTCTTGACCTTCTGAGAGGTTGGTTCTCCATGGCTAAAAGATTGAATCTTCACACACCTAAAGGCCGACTAAATACAAGAAAACCACACAAAAATCACTAAAACAAATCTCCTAAATCCAAACAGAAAAAATGAGTATGTTCTATTAAATTAATCACTAAAACCAATCTAAATTATTATTATTTTATTCCAATTTTTTTTATAAAATATTAAAATATTATTAAATTAACAAAAAATTTGAAATAAAAAAAAAAAATTCATAAACCGACTCCAGTTATATAAAAATAAGCCTCACTCCAAGAAAAATATTTATAGAGTACATACCTCTCATAAAACTTTCAGGGTTCCAATGTCTCCTGATGATGATCCCAGAGAAGGGGTCGAAACGTCAAATTTCAAATTCTTCCAACACAAATCTCTTTGATTTTCACTCTATTAACACCTAATAATTGTAGGATCAAATCTTTCAACCTAGTAGGTATATTTGTACACTACTCCTCAATATGTAGTAGTATATGCAAAACATAATTTTCTTCTGACGCAATACACTTAGCTTTTGTAGTACTAGCCGCAAATTACAATGCTTATCTCAGGATAAAACAATTATTGGATAGCACAATCATAAAAGAGGTATGCCATCTAATAAAGAACCTATTCTAATGGAACTGAAAATGTACTCAAACATATGCTTAGTATAAAGCATAAATACAACAGGTCTACTCAAAGAACAACTAAATACTTACACCTAGTAGCATCATCCGAATCCAATCCAGAATAAAGTTTCTTTAAACTAGAACCATGAATTTTAAATCCATCATATACAACATTATAGAAAAAATGTGTAAACTCATGCAGAAAGAAAGTCTTATCTTTTCTTTCACTCTTTAACATTTGTTAACTTGTTTAATCTTCTACTATATGGAGAATTTCTCTGTGAGCTTTCCATTCTCTATGATGTTCTTCAAGTCTTTATTACTTTCTGAGTGATTCTTCTCTTTATACTGCAACACCCCAACTACCTCTCCGAGAGGTTTAATTGTTATCCAACATTCCATTCTATAACTCTTCTTGAGTATCAACATGCTCTGAGGCTTTGATCATGTATATGCTCATGTGGATTCTCTCCATAAGATATCATAGCCCTTGGTTTCCTCAGTCATGTACTATGACTTAACTAATGGAGATTTTAGATTCTACTACTTCCTATGAATTCACATCAATACTCCCTCTTCAGCTCAAGGGATTTTTTTGTACTATACCAAGTTTGTTTGAGACACAGGATTAGTAAGAATACTGGAAATGCTTCTCATCTATGTATATGTACCATGTATCGAATATAACTTACTAGAATCCTCAAAAATATTTACTGCTTTTCAACATGCTCTATCTAGAGAAACACATGTGATCTTCCTCGATCACTATACTGGTCATATTTCATATATCTCTAAAACTCTATTTCACTGACCAAGACATATATGAGTCCACATACACTTGTACCAAGTAGGTACCACAACACATGCTTTGTTGTACATGTCTATGTACAGAATACAAGGCATACAATAGATCCTATGAACTATGAATAACCAAATACATATCAATTGGATCGATATCCTCCAAATATGAAATAAGAATTATAAAGTTTCAATTTTTTCTTGATATGTGTGGCCATATATTTGTATTCCATTATCCTAAAACTCTTTAGGCTCTTTTACAACACATTTTCCAGAACTGAGGAAAATATTTATCTGGTTATTGCCACACCACTAATGATATAAATCATAACAATATTCTTGGATACAATTCTCAACTTCATTATAAATATGAGACTGATGCAGGTCTCTTCTGAACATAATATACATCAACCAATTTTACCAGTTTCTTTAGGAGCTAGCAAATATGGCTACTCCCTCTCACCATCAGGATGTGAGAATCATAATTTGGGTCCTCCATCATGGAGACTTCATGATCATCTATGTATTAAAATATTATTGGCAAATGAATGTAAATAAGATAATTTAATTATCTTCAAGAGTCTTACATATCTTAGAATAGGATTAGGGATTTTATTCTAATTTCTGCCTAATACATAGGAACCTCCCGATCTACTAAAAAAGATTCTTGCTTCACAACATCCCTCTCTCTATTATGATCAACAATTGGAATTACTCTTCATTCAGTACATGTCCTTTTTACTGGTAGGTCAAGGAATATAGTTTTTTTTCCCTACAAGCCAAATTCAATCAAGTTATTAGCATCCTTGCATAATACAATCATTTCAATAAAATGACAAACAACACACACTGACATGCAAAAAAATTTAGCCAATGTTTCAGCATAACCATATCTCATGAATTTTAATCATATGAATACCTCAATGTATTTGCAGTGATTTGTATAGTTATGTACACATTAAATCAATGTTTCAACATAACCCCATTCATATTTCATGTAGTGTTTTGCAGTCTTATGTTTAGATCTCATGAAGATTTATGAAAACCCTTATTCTTCTTAACATGATTTTTCCTATTTACAAATACAATAGAAATATTGTAACATATGTTTTTAATCATGTTCATACCATAACATCATTCCTAATCCCAGGAAAATACATTGTAATGAATCAAAATTTGAATTTATAATACCATATGATAATCAAATAATCATGCAACCCAAAATTTATATCTCATGAATCAATCAGGCGGGTCTATATTAATATCTTTATGAAATAATCATGCAACTCTATATTCATATATTTATGAAACAATCATGCATTCTCTATATTCATATCTTATAAAAAATAGTGCAACTCTATATTCATATTTTAAAAAATAAACATGCATGCTTTATATTCATATTTTATGAACGATCATGCAGCTCTATATTCATATTTTATAAAACAATCATGCATCTCTATATGCATATCTTTATGAAACAATCATGCATTATCTATCTTCATATCTTATGAAGAATAATGAAGCTCTATATTCATATTTTATCAATCAATCATGAATTCTCTATATGCATATCTTATGAACAATCATACATGCTTGTTATCAACCAAAATGGCATTTATCCGTCCGAGTACTGACATCCAATATGTCAGGACACAAAAGGACAATTAGGATTGAAGTAAGCCAAAACAATATAGATGTGCATGACCAATGATAGATAAACTCTTGACCAACTTAATATATTTTCATTTGGATATTAGGGATGCACACGTGACTATTTGCATTGCAACCTGCGTGTCACAAGCGACTATTTTCATTGCAACCCACATGTACCTTGAACACACAACTTTACTTAAAGTAAGTAGCATGCCATACACGCATTTCCTATATACATACTCACATGTACCTTAAGTCAATGTTAATAAATATAAATCACGATTAGTCAAGATTAGTTGATCCTTAATCCATAACTATCCCAACTGTCTCAACCATCCTAACCTTCAAAACTACTCTATTTCCTCATGTATGAATAGAGGCCTTGGGATGGGGCTAATCAATCATTCTTAGAAGAGAAAATTTATGCTGGTGGTATGCCTTCAGACCTCTTAGAGCAGCATAAATTAGTGTCCTTGGTTTGCATAGGAGTCCTTGTTTCAGAAGATGGGTTGTAATCTCACCATTCTATGTTTATGAATAAAGAAAGTTCTTCTTCCAATCTTTGCGTTGTTGCATTTTTGTATGTGATGAATTACGAATTGTTTAATTACTTTAATATGAAAATTTATATCATTAATCATTGACATATATATACAAGATATTTCTGGAAGAATTTGTCTTTTGCAGGTGAATTGGAGAATCCCTGTAAGCTTAGAAGGAGACTGAAAGAGGAGAAGACCAAGCTTGGATAAACCATCATAAACCGGGTATGCTAAGATTCCTTCCTATTCATATTTCATTTTCAAGATAAGATGATTGTCTACAAGTGTATTAGTAAGTTGGTAACCCCAGAGACCCTAGGTTACAAGGGTGCATTGTCCTGAACAACAGAACTAGTGACTCCACTTGGGCGTCTAGCCTGTTGTAGGTCCATTCTTTAGGTTCCCTTACCAACCTTCACTTCTTTTTTATTCTGGGTGTGTTTAGTATTTTTTTCTTTTAATTTATAGTTTGGCATGTTCAGAACCTTGTTGCTAGTCTTTTTCTTTGAATTTTGTTTTGGCAGCACACGCAGGTTGTCTGCATAGATAGTCACGTGTTTCACTATGCACATGCAGGTTTCCTTTTGAACAGTCGTGTGTCATACGCAATTTGTCTATATAAACAGTCACGTTTTTCCTGTAGCAAACCACACAAAAATTACTAAAACAAATATCCTAAATCCAAACAGAAAAACGGGTATCTATTAAATTAATAAAATATTTAAAATAAAAAAAATTCATAAAATGACTCCACTTATATAAAAATAAGCCTCATTACAAGACAAATATTTTTAGAGTACATACCTCTCATAAAAATTTCAGGATTCCAACGTCTCCTAATGATCATCCCAGAGAAGGGATCGAAACATCGAATTTCAAATTCTTCCAACACAGCTCTCTTTGATTTTCACTCAATTAATTTATGTGTAAATGAATATCTTCAAATAGGTGTTAAAAGTCAATATTTTTTAATTACCCTATATGTGTGCTATGATAAAACAGATTTGAGATGAAGTTTGACTTCATTGCATTCATGTTCATGTAAAATTAATTCTAGTACATAGCTACTGATGAGCAGATTGCAAATTTGTGATAAGCCTCTATCTGTGATGAAGTTCTGACACTTCTGAGATAAGCTTAGTGTGGCATGAAATTCGTTGTATGGCAGAGAATGTTTTCCTCGTTTAGAGGGAATGTTAGATGTACATCATTGGGAGTCATCCTCCATGAGAATTGTTGTGTCAATTTCGTAACTTATGTTGTATTAATTTTAGATCCTATCCATGAGACTTCTTGTTTTAAGTCTAGAACTTATTAAGTTCACTAACTTATTGTGTTAAGTTAGCTAGATTGTGTTGGATCAAGCTAGGACCTTGATCAAGTCCTATTTGGGAGACATTCTTGTACAAGGATCTTATGGTTAACATCATGACCCTATGTTAAGGTCTTAGACTTGTGTTGTATCAAGTTAAGAACTTATGGTGTATTAAGTTCACATGACTTATGTTGTAAGTATCAAGGATATACTATGTTATGTATGGCTAGTCATGGTCAACAATTGCTACAATTATCCTTTAGGGATTAGCTACCCCTAGAGTGATTTACTTTAGCATGTGACTATATGAACCAAGGTAATACATATAATCATAGGTTTGAAAAAATTCTTATGAGTATGAAATGATATCGAATTAATGAAAACACATATGGACCATGCAAAGAAAATTAATATGAGCACATACATAGAGAGAGAATTCGAATTACTCATGCATGCCTCAAAGTGAACTTGAATCATTAAGACTTTAGTTGAGTATTAGTTGTAATAAAAACATGTTTAGTTAATTAAAGAATCAACTCCTTAATTTATACAAGTGGTTTTTTAATATGAGACTAATGGAGAAGCACTGGTTACATTCAGTTATGTTCAGTTACATTCAGTTCTATTCAATTACACTCAGTTATGTGGAGTTACATTCAGTTCTGTTCAGTCACATTCAGTTCTATTCAATTACACTCAGTTATGTGGAGTTACATTCAGTTCTGTTCAGTCACATTTAGTTATGGATCAGTGACATTTAATTTGTTTTTAGTTACATTAAGTTATGTGCAGTTACATTCAATTATGTTCAGTTACATTTAGTTCTGATTTAGCTACAATCAATCCCATTCAGTTCAGTTCATTCAGTTAATAACTGAGTTAGCGATAGTTAAACTCATTGAATAGTAGATGGTGCATATCTTCAGTGTGGGAGATAGTTATGAATTTCCCACTTTTCACCAATTCTATGGGGTCACATGGTTGAATATGAGACAATGTTCTTAGTGTTAAGAAGTTATTGAATAATGCAAATATTCACTACCTTCTTTGTATAACTGATTGTTGATTGTTATTAAAGTACTAAGCACTTGGAAATATTAAAACAATGTTCCATTTTATCTATCCTCTCTTGTGCTCTCAAAAAATAAATATGATATTGTGTTGTAATCATTCTCTACCAATTATCAATCATACTCTAAGATTGTTTGTTGGTTTTTTTATCGTCTGAATTAGTGGAGGGTTTTCCCAGGGTATATCCTAGATCCTATGGTCTGATTTATTTGTGTATTTGGATTATTGATTGTTAGAATAATCAACCCATAGTTTACCCACTTAGACATTAATTCATTTATTTTTGTCTTATTTGCCTAGTTCATGTGTCCCACCTTGTGCAAGTTGTTATTTGCCTATCCATAGAGGTCAAAATTGCCACATTTGACTCATGTAGCATATGGGAGAGTTAAAGGAATCAATTCTACTTTATTCCTATCCTCCTAGGTTCCCTTCTGCTTTTTCTGCTTTATTGCCTGCTTTTTCAGTGTTTTAAGGCAAAAGGAAAAGCTAGAATAGGTGAGGTTGACTTGTTTTTTGTCCTACACATCCTCCTCTATTTTCTCCATGAAAAAACATGTATGAGCTGCCATTCCCCCACTCTTTATCTTTCCTATGCATTTTTTCCAATTCGTGAGCTCCATGATAGATTTGGGATCAGCTTTTTACACCTATGGGGGATTTGCTTATTTTTGGTAAGCCTGCTTTATGCTAGATTTGGATGCCTCCTCATGCATTCGATTCCTTGTTGTATTATATTTATTTATAAGCCTATGTTATTATAGGGTTGGCTATTGTACACTCATTTAATACAATTTAGTGTTACAGCTCCATATTCAGTCTCTCTTGTTAGCAATTTTGCATGATCAATTGATAATTGTTGTGAGTAAAATTAATCTATTGCTGGCCTTAATTTCCACATGGTATCAGAGCCATTGTAGGTTGTTTCTCTCCTTCAAAAATTGTTTTGCAGGTTCGACATCAAAGACTAGGAGCCTTCTACTGATAGCCGAGACAGATTTTCTAGAGCTATGGATCAATCACAGAAAACTATCTTGACTCCCTTCAATTTCTTTGAATGGAAAGAAGAGATGGAGATACTGTTGAGAGTGAAATGCCTCTATAGGGTGACTATGGAAACAGAAGTAGAGCCCAATGCAGCTGCAGAGAAGATAAAATGGCACAACAGGAGGGATGAGGCTTATGGCCTCCTGTGCCTGAGTATTTCCAGAGACCTCCTTTTCCATCTTGATGGATTGACACCACCGAATGAAGTATGGGAGAAGCTTGCTGATATTTTTGGAAAGACAGATGAGATGAGGGGACATCAAATCAAGAATGAGCTGATTTCTCTGAGTCCAACAAGCTTTGAATCCCTGCAGCTATATTTCTCCAAGTTCAAAGCACTAGTTTTGCAGCTGAAACAGTGTGGTATTGAAAAGAAAGATGATCAGCTCATACTGGCCATCCTCTCGAAGCTGGGCCCTGATTATTCAGTGTTTTTTTCGACCTTCTATGCCACAAAACTGGTAGCTCGAGCCTGGAAGATGCCTAGCCTTGTAGATTTCATGGAATATCTCACACAAGAACAGGACAAGCTGGTGATGATGGGCACCATCAAACCATCCAAAGATCAAGCTTTGATTGCTGGAGATTCAAGGGTGGATTCAAAAAGCAAAAAGAAAGCTAAAAAGCCACCTGAGCAAAAGAGAGACAAGAAATAGTCTCCGGAGGATCAAAAAGGTCCCAAGAAGAATAACCAGAAGAAGAAGAACAAAGGTGAAATGAACAAGTGTGCATACTGCAATAAGGGAAATCACACTGAAAGCTCTTGTATGAAAAAGCAGATAGACATGCTGACCAATCTCCTGGAGAAGAATGGCATCTCCCTTCCAGAAAGCTCAAAGAAGAGAGAAGGAGGATCAAGTTCCGATGACAGAGAGAGAGTTCATGCTCTAGTTGCTGGCACATCAAGCTCACCCAGTTTTATCATAGATTCTGGAGCTTCAAGACACATGGTTTCAACTAAGGAGGCCTTCTCCTAACTGGATATGTCGAAAGGACCATCTATTGTACTGGGATATGACTCTCTCACTGAAAGTAAAGGCAAAGGAAGGATAGATCTTGATCATGGTAAGTTCAGCAATGTGCTGTATGTGCCTGGTCTCACCTCCAACCTCTTGTCAGTGTACGAGATGACCCACACTGGGTCTCCTAAGAAGGTCATATTATACCCCGATGAAGTTGAGATCACATAGATTTCAACTGGTAGAGTCATTGCAAAAGGAGTTGCGAATCATGCTCAAAAGGTATACATGTTCTCACACTTCCTACCTTACTCAAACCCATCTGCTCTTCTCATTCATGCTAATGAAGCCAGCAAGCTAAGGCATGAAAGATTTGGCCATCTAAATTACAAGTATCTGTTTGATCTTAGTGAAAAATAAATGGTCATAGGGTTGCCCAAGATAAAATTTTCCAAAGGAGTCTGCCAAGGCTGTATCCTAGGAAAACACCCAGAGCACAAATTTGAGAGAGCTAGTCATGAGAGAACCTCTGCACCCCTCAAGCTGATCCACAGTGATGTTGTTGGTCCATTCCCTCATATGTACATGAGTTAGGCCAAGTATGCATTAACTTTCATTGATGACTTTTTCAGGTATTGCTGGGTTCACTTCTTGAAACACAAGTCTGAAGTTTTTGGCCTATTCAAAGTCTTTAAGGCTTTGGTTGAAAACTAGTCTGGAAGAAAACTCAAGGCCCTCAGATCTGACAATGGTGGTGAGTATGTCAAGTCTAAGTTTATTAACTATTGTGCAGATTTAGGTATTTATATGCATCATTCTATCCCTTACACACCACAGCAAAATGGTGTTGTTGAGAGGAAGAACAGATCACTGAAGGAGATGGCAACATGCATGATGGAGGCCAAAACTTTGCCACCAAAGTACTGGGCCGAAGCTATCAACTATGCAGCCTATATTCAGAATAGGGTGCCTCACAAACATATTTATGGTATGACTCCCTTCGAAGCATGGAGTGGGCACAAGCCAGATGTGACCCATTTCAGGATTTTTGGCTCAAAGGCATGGGCTAGAATCCCGACAGAGAAGAGGATGGCTTTGCAGCCCCAAAGACAAGAGTGTATTTTTGTTGGATACTCTGAATATTAAAAAGGGTACAAGTTTATAAATTTGAGCACAAATAAATCCTTCATCGAAAGGAGTGTTCAGTTTGAAGAAGAACCCCTTGTAGAAGTGGAAGTTGGTGAAGCCTCTTCACCACCTGAACCTCAAGAAGTAAGTAAAGAGTTTGTTGAACATGCTGATTCTTATTTGTCTGATGGAGATGAGTTTATTTCAGACCCTAACATCCCCACAAGGCCAAAATTTGCAGCCAAGACACTACATGCAGTAGGTGAGCTAGCTGGGGATCCCAATGACCCAAGGAGGACTAGATCTCAATTTGAGAGTGGTCTGTGCATGAATGATCCTATGTTTGCTGAAAAATGCTATTTGATGGTGGAGTCTGATACTAAAACATATTAAGAAGCATCAGGAGATCCAATATGGAAAACATCCATGAAGGAGGAGTTCATCTCACTCCAGAAGAGCAACACATGGGAGCTAGTGGATCTTCCCCCAGGGAGAAAACTAGTACAGTGTAAGTGGGTCTATAAGACCAAATTTGATGCTGATGGTTCACCACTGAAGTACAAGGCCATATTGGTAGCCAAGGGCTACTCACAGGTTCATGGCATAGATTACAATGAGACCTTTGCCCCAGTGGCAAAAATGGACTCCATCAGGCTAGCTCTAGCCATTGCAGCCTCAAGGCAATGGGAGGTACATCACATGGATGTAAAGTGTGCCTTCCTAAATGGAGATCTCACTGAGGATATATATATGCAGCAGCTTCAATTTTTTGCTACTAACCCTTCTCTTGTGTGCAAGTTGACAAAGTCATTGTATGGGCTAAAGCAAGCCCCCAGGGCTTGGTATGCCAAGATTGATAGCTTCTTTCTATCACTGAATTTTGTTCGGTGCAAATCAGATACAAATGTCTATTTGAAGTTAGTTAATGGTTCATTAATGATCATTTTGTTATATGTTGATGACCTCCTCATTACAGGAAGCTCACAGGCTGAGATTGCTTCTTTAAAAGGAGCTATGAACCAAGCCTTCTCCATGACAGATTTGGGGCTCTTAAGTCAATTTTTGGGGCTTGAGATCTCTCAAACCAAAGCTGGAATCAAGGTTCACCAGTCCAAATATGCCTTGGAATTTCTGAACAAATTCAAAATGAAGGATTGCAAAGAAAGCAAAACTCCTTTCCTTTCAGGAGTGAAGCTGGAAGAAGCTGATTCTTCACCGATGGTAAACAATACACTGTATAGGCAATTGATTGGTTGTTTATTATATTTGACACATAATAGACCTGATATTTGTTATGCAGTAAGTGTGGCTTCTAGATTCATGGATCAGCCTCAAGAGATCCATTGGAAATCAGCCAAAAGGATCCTTAACTTTGTTCAGGGAACAAGGACACATGGGATCTTCTATAAAGCAAAATCTGATCTTGAGTTGATTGGATTTACTGACAGTGATTGGGAAGGTGATAGCACAGAAAAAAAGTACACTTCAGGATATGTGTTCATGCTTGTAGAAGGGCCAATCAGCTGGTCAATTAAGAAACAAAGTGCCATTGCACTCTCATCTACATAAGCAGAGTACAGAGGAGTTGTTAATGCAGCAACTCAATGTTTATGGTTGCAGGGTTTACTTGGAGAGTGTGGCTTCGAACTTGAGTACTCAAATACCATCTACTATGATAACCAGAGTACCATTCAAATCTACAAGGATCCAGTTCAGAAGCAGAGAATCAGACACATTGAGATCCATATGCACTACATCAGAGAACTTGTACATGATGGCACCGTTCACCTACTCTTATGTTCATCTTCAGAACAAGTAGCTGACATCTTCACCAAAGAATTTTGTGAGAAGACCTTCAGCAATCTCAAATCACTGTTGGGGATTGCTGATCATGCTGTGAAAGCATGAGTGGAGACAAGATTCTACAATTTTGTTTTACAGTCCATGTTTAAGGGAGGATTTTCCCAAGTTGGTTTTGCCTCTTTCCTTGGTTAAATGGCCATGCATTATGTAAAGGGTGACTAATCCTTGTTGCTTGGCCCTATAATTTTCTGATATATTACTCATAAGTCAGGATTAAAGGGGGGGGTTAGAATAATCAACCCATAGTTTACCCACTTAGACATTAATTCATTTATTTTTGTCTTATTTGCCTAGTTCATGTGTCCCACCTTGTGCAAGTTGCTATTTGCCTATCCATAGAGGTCAAACTTGCCACATTTGACTCATGTAGTGCATGGGAGAGCTAAAGGAATCAATTCTGCTTTATTCCTGGCCTCCTAGGCGCCCTTCTGCTTTTTGCTTTATTGCCTGCTTTTTCAGTGTTTTAAGGCAAAAGGAAAAGCTAGACTAGGTGAGGTTGACTTGTTTTTTGTCCTACACATACTCCTCTATTTTCTCCATGAAAAAGAATGTATGAGATGCCATTCCACCACTCTTTAGCTTGCCTATGCCTTTTTTCCAATTCGTGAGCTCCATGACAGATTTGGGATCAACTTTTTACACCTATGGGGGATTTGCTTATTTTTGGTAAGCCTGCTTTATGCTAGATTTGGATGCCTCCTCATGCATTCGATTCCTTGATGTATTATATTTATTCATCAACCTATGTTATTACAGGGTTGGCTATTGTACACTCAGTTAATACAATTTAGTGTTACAGCTCCATATTCAGTCTCTCTTGTTAGCAATTTTGCATGATCAATTGATAATTGTTGTGAGTAAAATTAATCTATTGATGGCCTTAATTTCCACATAGATGAGATATATTTGCATTATAATTGAGGATTAAGGTTTCAAAGTTAAAGTTTCTTCATATTTTCTCAATCATTGACAATTTGAACAGATCTCCACCGATGGTTTATCCTTCCTATCATCTATGGAGATTTTGTTAATTCATCTGGAATTGGATAATTTCACAATGGTTGGTTACTCATGTCTTATGTTTCCAAGTTTCACTATGCATCATGTTATGTTTTCAAAAGGAATTTAAACAATGTCGTCTATTCCTCAAATATTCCTGACCAATCATGTCGACCTTCCTTCTGTAAGTATACAGTATTGAATCTCGTAGCTCTACTAAATTATATCAAACTATTAATATTTTTTACGTAACATTTGATGCGGGATGCATTAAATCCCTCCTTCTGTCGGATCTATTCCTATTGTCACGAAGTCATCATCTAGGAAGTGGATCCATGAACATGAAGAGTACCTTGGATCTTGCAATAATTAGTGACAAGTTTCCTCGCAAATGATAGTGGGTATACGTCAACTACCCCTGATTGTTTGATTCTACAATTGTTCAACTTCATAATATCTATTCACACTTGTTAGTTTGTACTCAAGTACCTTGGAGTTCATCATCATTATCGATGGGACTCCTTTCATTTGTTAACTAGTATACATTAATAACCGATAATCAGATGGTTTTTTATTAATATCAACATCAACTCATTTATTCACATGATATAAACATGTACCATCATTGGTTTGTATCGAATACTTTGGGAAGGACAATTGTATCACTCATCGATGCACTGCCTGAGTTATGCAAGATTAAACATCTATGTCAAAGTACCATGAAGACCTGGATATTTTGCACTCATCGAAGTGCATGTACATACATTTTTTTAATATCTTATTTTGACATGGACCCACTGTGTATTGTTCACGGCCATGCTTGTTTAGTGCTGAGCATGGGTATACCTGCATGATTAAGATATTGTATATTTGGGTTATTCTTGTGTTTGACTTGTAGTGCTTTTCGACTCCTGCGCTCAAGATCCTACTCCTTTACCATCCTACCTTGGTCACTAAAGAGTATAAGAATAAAAACAATGTATTTTTCCCCTTAGCTCCACTTCGGACCTCACACATTAGGGGGCATATGTTAACAATAAATTTAACACCCTTAATATATGAAGTATTGAAGCATATTTTTGTTTCACCTGTAACATGAAGACCAAAATTTTGGAACAATTGAGAGATTTAATCTCTCATCTGACCATTGCTTCCACAAAGGAAGAAATATTTGAAAACAAAGGTTTCTCTAGAGAGACCAATTGCATGACCACTTAAGGGCCAAAATCCAGTTTCCATAACTCCTACAGTGGAAAGAATACATAACATGTACATTAATTGTCCTAAAAATCTTGAAAAATCAATTTAAATGCTTAAAAACTATGAAAAGTGGTTTTTTTATGAAAACAATAAAAAATTATGAAAAATTTAGTCCCACATTCATGTTTGGAAATTGAGTGCACAAATCCCAATGCTATATAAGAAAGGCATATGAGGTGAAAAAAATTATAAAAATTGAGAGTAAAGGCATGCTGGAGGAATTGATGGCTATAATTTGAAGAGCACTTTCCTTACAGGGATGAAGTTGGTGGTTCAATTACTTCATGCCCTATATACAGAAATCAATGACTAATTAATTGATCAATTAACAACAATCAATGAATAAATAAATGACTATTTAACATAAATAAATAAATAAATGACCAGTTAAGAACAACCAGTGACTAAATAATGGCTTGTTAACTGCAATTAATTAATAAATAAATGACCATTTAAGAACAACCAATGAATAAAACAATGAATAATATATGACCAAACTAACCAATCAGAACAACCAATAAATAACTAAAAAAAATTAGTCTGTAAATAACTAAAAAAAATTAGTCTGTTATATGTGACTGGAAATAAATGACTGTTAGTGACGTGACTAAATTTAGTTATTTTTATGCAATTTTTAGTAGTTTTTTTTCATTTATCTCACTTTTTCTACTAGTGTAAGGGCCTTCTATATGTTATTTGAAGTTATAGTTGGCATGATAAATCAAAGAAATAACTAATCTAGTCAAGGTGCAACCTTAAGGACAACAGGGAGGATATTGATATGTTAGAGGACTAGCTAATGATGATGATATTATGTGTGTAGTAGACATATTTATACATCTCTCAGTGTAATAAAAACAAAGGCTTCCAACCACATCTATGGAATTTAAATGAATTGAAGGATGTTGTTTGCTAAATACATTTTAATTTTTTTTTCAAATGGACTATGCTCCAGTGTAACTAAAAACAATAATAGAACATACCTGAAGAATAAGTTATGTGTTTGTTAACTAGAAGGTGAATTGTAATGGATGGAATCCCACTGCTAAATCTATCTGCTACAAATTTGTGACCCAAGAACAAAAATTGTGTGTTGAAGGCTCACCACAAACAAAACTCAAAATATAAACCAATTTAGAAGAAAAGGTAGATGGAGGTAGAGTTGAGAATGCAATAAGTAAAAGAATGTTTGCAGGCCTGCAAGTGTGCATTGAAAGGATGTAGATTTTGATTGAAGGGATACCATGGGGGAAGATGAAAAATTTAATTGAGCATTCCAATCTACATTGAAGGTGTAGGTGCAAAAACCAATGTCCATTAAATGTGCATGTAAAATTTATTGTCTAGTTCCTGAGGGTAATTGAACACAGGTGGGGAAATTACTAGGTGGGTGAAAAAACTATTTATGCACATGTAAACAATAAAAGGAAACATGAGAAATACTAGGAAAGTCAAAAGAGTTTCTATGTAGATGTAAATAGTGAAAGGAAACAACAAAAATTACCAGGAAGGTATAAAACATTTTATGCATATGTAAATAGTGAAAGGAAACAATAAGAATTACCCAAACGATGAAATCTTGCAGACGTCTTCTTCTATCGAGCATTGATGGTGACTGGACTACTAGATATGGGTAGGTGGATCCTTTTCTCCCGTTCTCAAGGTGAAGTAATGAAACATAATTTCAATATTTCCATTTTAATGATCTATCCAAATATGTTTTTTGCCAACTGACATGCAATTATTGGTCAACTTTAGGTGATGTCACCTAAGGTCGGAGGACCCCACCTAAAAGATGTTGATTGGTGAGTGGTGCATGTATTGAAATAATGTAACAACATAAGATATAATATTGTACTTATTATCATATTATTGTTGTACCTCCCTTCTTGATATGTTGTTCCTACAATTAGGGATGCCACTGATGTCATTGGTCATGTAAAGTATTGAGGTAAAACCTACATTTTAAGTCAGGTCAATAGTACCTGGAAAAGAATTATTAAAATGTATTTTTGTGTCTATCAAGACAAGATGGACCTATTGGAAAGGTGAAATTATCCCTATTGGGTTATTAGGATTCACATTTAATGTGTATAAATAGATGAGGCACCCTCCTCATTTGGACGCACTCATAACTAAGCAAGTTTGCTAGAGAGAGAAAGATAAGTCCATCTGGAGGAGAAGAAGAAATCTATCTTAGTCTTGTGGTATTACACTATATTTGGTTGGATTATATATTAAGGAATTTTTTCTGGGTTTTCTTCCCCATTAGGGTTTCCCAGGATAAATATTTGTGTCTTCTTTTCCTTCTTGTGCTTATCATTATTTCAGTGATATTCCTATTATTGTTCATGAAACTTTTAAAAATATAACATGGTATCAGATCCAACCTGGAAGAAGACACTGTGCAATAGTTTTTCCACAATACAAGAAGCCATGTTTTTCTATTCTAGAAAAATCATTTGTCGTATCAGTTGAAAATGAAGGTTAGTTAAACTCACCCTAAAATGGAGCATCTTTCTATTGTGGCAGAATTCAATTCCAAATATTTTCAATTTCTGACCTGTCACTACTACCAGGAGGAGCTGAGGATTCATATTTTTCAAGGTTCCATCCCTAAATTCAAGAAAATAAATATACAATATAGCTCACCTTGGGGAGGCACATGTTTTCTATCGTTCATCCCTACAAGTGATCTCAGCTAAAAAATTAGGGTTTTACCATCAAAACCTAGGTCATCCTGAAGAAGGTTCCATAATCAATCCTCAAATTGGTAAGTACTACTTCCTATATTTCCATTTGCATTCTATTCCCTTGAAGATGAAAAACAAAACCAAGCTTGATGAAAATATTGAAGGAGCAAAGAATTTCAGAGCATCGAAGTACAAATCATGTTCATCCTTGAATAGAATTACCTAGAAGGATACATCATAGAAGAGGTCAAGGATCCAGAGGGAGATGAAGAAAATACCAAGAACACGGAGGACACACTTAAAGACAAAAATATCGTAACCGACACCATCATGGACAATTTGATTCATTAAGTATCATCAAAGAATACTCCAAAATAAATGTTTGATGCTATGCCAAGTCTAGTGGAAGGAAAGAACATCAACAGAAGAATGACCTTGAGAAATAAACTCAAGGGAGTGAATATTTAAAAGGGAGAAACCATGCAATCATACTTGAAAAAAGTGTCTTAGTTCAAAGAACAATTTGAGGCTATTAGTGACATGGTGGAGGAAGCGGAATTTGTGATCACCACCTTGAATGGTCTCCTAAGGGATTGGGAATCCTTAATCAGAGGTATATGTGCTAGAATAAATCTCACCAAATTCAAAATACTTTGGGAAGAATGTGTGCAGGAAGAAGAAATTATATTCAAGAGAGAAGAAAATATAAACAATTATGAAGATCAATCCTTGGAATCCCATGCAAAGAAAGGATAAAAAAAAGAAAGGTATGTGATCATTCCCCTAGATTAAATAAAAATTTTCGAAGGAAATCAAGACCCATAAAATACTACTCATCCTTTGAATGCTTCACATGTCATAAGATGGGACACATTGCAAGAAATTGTCCACTCAAATTAGATCAACTCAAGAATACATTCCATGCTCATGCAGTTAGAGAAGATGAACCAATTGAATAAAATAACAATGAAGATGATAAATATAATGAATAATATGTTTTGATATCATCTCTTGCTTAATCAGTATCACATGGAAGTGACATATGACCAAATATAAAGACTCTTTTCAATGCCTTGTCCAAAAAGACTCACCCTACAATGTGAAGCTTGGATATGAATATCAATATCCCATCAAAGGAATGGGAGAAGCCTTTTACAAGTTGAACTCAAGAAATACTATGAATATGAAGGAGATATTATATGTCCTAGGATTGAAGAAGAATCTACTTTCTATATCATCCCTATATAAGAAGGGTTTCATAGTTGCATTTGTAGATTTATGTGGTCGAAGGGAAAGACAATAGATGATGTAGTTTCGATTGGTGTAGAAGAAGGAGGAATTTACAAGATAAAAGGACATATACACTCATATCTAATAACATGTACCATCAAACCATGTGAATTGTGGCATATGAGACTTGCCTATGTGAACTACAAAGCCCTACCAATTGTGAGTAAGGTAGTCACAAGTTTACCATAGACTCAAATCAATCATGAAATATTTTTCAAAGGAATTTCTCAAGGAAAGAACACCAAGAACCCATTTCCAAGAAGTAGTAGTAAAGAAAAGAGGAATCTTGGAAATTGTTCATTAATATGTATGTGGTCCAATGTCAGTCACTTCATTAAGAGAGTATGTTTATTATGTTTCCTTTATAGATGACTATTCCCACAATACTTAGATTTACTTCTTCAAAGGAAAATGAAAAGTATTTGAAATATTCAAATAATTCAAGCCTCTTATGGAAAATTTATCTGAAAATAAAATCAAGAATACCAATCTATCTTAAAGAATGTATGATGTTTGGTATCTAGTACCAAGACCAAGAGAGAAATTAGTTGTTTATTTAAAGTAGATATTCAAGACAAAACATTAGACAAATGTAAGTATTAAGAAGTAAAAGGAAAGATTCGTAGCTCGATGATTCTCACAAACTGAAGGAATTGATTATGAAGATACGTTTGCACCAATAGAAAGATATACCTTAATCAGAAATGTTCTTTCCTTGGTATCCAAGATGAAATGGAAGCTACACCAAATGGATGTAAAGTAAACATTTATAATTGGTGTGATAGAAGAAGAGGTATACATTGAACAACCTTTAGGTTTTGAAACCCATGACAGAAATTCACATGTATGTAGATTGAAGAAAGCACTATAAGGGTTAAATAAAGCACCCAAAGCATGGTATGGAAGAATTCATCCATTCCTGATGAGATTGGGATTTACCAAGAGTAAAGAAGATTCCAACCTTTACTATAAAGTTTTATATGAAGGTATTATGATTATATTGTTGTATGTTGATGATCTATTCCTAATAGGAGAGGAGGATCTCATTGATGAATGCAAGAAAAAACTTGTTGCGGAATTCAAAATGAAAGATCTTGGCATGATGCACTATTTTCTCAGTATTGAAGTATGGAAGTTCCCATATGAGATATTACTAAACGAAGGAAAATATGTTGTTGAAATACTTAAGAGATTTGGGATGCTAGAACACTCTGATGGTGACCAACTTGTATCTATTGAATGATGATTCCTCAGATATAGTTGATGTTACATTATACGAATCGATTATTGGCTCTATGATGTATCTAAAGATTACTTAACCATATATATGTTTTTTCTAAGAACACCGAGTCAGTATATGGTGGAGCCCCAACATGTTCACGTACTTTCATCACAACATGTGATGAGGTACCTTAACGATACAATATATTGTGGCCTTAGATATGTAGCAGATGGTGATATTAGACTACACGGTTATATAGATTTACATTAGGTTGGGAGCACCGATGACAGAAAGAGTACCTCATAATGTTGATATGGTTGTGGTTCCATCACTCCGTACTGATGATGTGGTTGTGGTTCCAACACTCTGTTGATCATGTTGATGTGGTTTTGGTTCCAAAACTCTGTGTTGATGATGTGGTTGTGGTTCTAGTAATCTGTGCTAGTGATGTGGTTATGGTTCTATCACTTTGTGTTGATGATGTTGATGTGGTTCTAATCCCAACACTTTGTGCTGATGATGTTGATGTGGTTATGGTACCAATACTTTGTGCTGATGTGGTTATTGTCCCAGTACTTTGTGCTAATGATATTGATTTGTTCATGGTCCCAACACCTTGTACTGATGATTTTGATGTGGTTGTAGTCAGTGACACTTTTTTCTAATGATGATGATCATGTTCCATCATTTATATGCTGATGATGTAGATGATGATGTAACATTTATTTGTTGATTATGTTGCTTTTAGCATCAACATGATAATGTTGTTATTTTTCTAGTATTCACATACTCATGATGTTGCATATGATGAGTATGTTCTAGTATTCACATACTGATGATGCTGAAGATGATGATGATGTTCTAGTATTTGTATGTTGATCATGTTGCAGATGATGATGATGTTCAACAATGATGATATTCTGTGATGATGATGGTCCATGATGATTATGTTTCATGACAAAGATGATGCTTATGATGATGTTGTTACAATACTTCTCATGACATATAGATCAACCAGTCAGTTATAGAAGTAGTTGTGGTTGTTGTTGTTGATGTAGAATACCTTCCTTGTTAACAGGAAGTGTTGAAATAATATTGTAAGTATGAAATATATTATATTGTACTTATTATTATATTATTGTTGTCCCTCCCTTCTTAAGACATTGTTCCTCCAATTAGGGATGCTATTAGTGTAATTGTTAATGTAAATGGTTTAGGTGAAACCTCTATTGTAAGTCAGGTCAATAGTACCAAGAAAATAATTATTAAAATGTATTTTTGTGTCTCTCAAGACAAGTTAAACCTGTTGGGAAGTTGAATTTGTCCCTTTTGGGTTATTAGGAATCACAATTGATGTGTATAAATAGATTAGGTGCCCTCCTCATTTGGAGACACTACCAACTCAAGCAGATTCGCTACATAGAGAAAGAGAAGCCCATATGGAGGAGAAGAAGCATTCTATCTTAGTCTTGTTGTATTACACTGTACTTGGTTGAATTCTATATCGAGAAGGTTTTGTTGTGTTTTCTTCCCCACAAGGATTTCCCAAGATAAATCTTTGCGTCTTATGTTTATTTTGTGCTTTTTTTTCTTTCAGTGATCTTCATGTTATTGTACAGAAAACTTTTAAAAATCTAACACCATGTGGATTCCATCTCACATTCTCTTTTCTCCATGGGACATTAAGTATATATTGTAATATTGACATTTCAATTAAACACAAATTGAGTGATTCAAAGTCTCAATAGTAATAATGAGACTTTAATTAAATTAAAACTGAGTGATTCAAAGGCCCAATAATGTGGCCAAATAATAAGAAAATATTAGATAGAAATAGTGTAACCATATTACATAAAATTTAAAATGAAAACACATAGTGTTACCAATGCAATAAAATAACTATAAATCAACATGTTATATGCTTTTAAAGAAATCTAATATGTAAACATAAAAAAATATAGACACTTTTTTTGAGGTTCCAACACTCTATTGATCATGTTGATGTGGTTTTGGTTCCAACACTGTGCGTTGATGATGTGGTTGTGGTTCCAGTACTATGTGCTAACGATGTGGTTGTGGTTCTATCACTTTGTGTTGATGATGTTGATGTGGTTCTAATCCCAACACTTTGTGCTGATGATGTTGATGTGGTTATGGTACCAACACTTTGTGCTGATGTGGTTATCTCCCTAGTACTTTGTGCTAATGATATTGATTTTGTCATGGTCCCAACACCTTGGGATGATGATTTTGATGTGGTTGTAGTCACAACAATTTTTGCTAATGATTATGATCATGTTCCATCATTTCTATGTTGATGATGCAGATGATGATCTAACATTTATTTGTTGATGATGTTGTTTTTAGCACTAACATGATAATGTTGTTATTTTTCCAGTATTCACATACTCATGATGTTGCATATGATGATGATGTTCTAGTATTCACATACTGATGATGCTGAAGATGATGATGATGTTCTAGTATTTGTATGTTGATCATGTTGCAGATGATGATAATGTTCGATGATGATGATATTCTGTGATGATGATGGTCCATGATGATTATGTTTCATGATGAAGATTATGCTTATGATGATGTCGTTACATTACTTCTCATGACATATAGATCCACTAGTTAGTTGTATATAAGTAGTTGTGGTTGTTGTTGTTGATGTAGAATACCTTCCTTTTTAAGAGGAAGTGTTGAAATAATATTGTAACTACGAAAGATATTATATTATTGTTGTCCCTCCCTTCTGGAGACATTATTCCTCCAATTAGGGATGCCATTAGTGTAATTGTTCATGTAAATGTTTGAGTTAAAACCTCTATTGTAAGTCTGGTCAATAGTAACAAGAAAATAATTATTAAAATGTATTTTTGTGTCTCTCAAGACAAGTCAAACCTATTGGGAAGTTGAATTTGTCCCTTTTGGGTTATTAGGATTCAGAATTGACGTGCATACATATATTAGGCACCCTCGTCATTTGGAGACACTACCAACTCAAGAAGATTCGCTACAGAGAGAAAGATAAGTCCATATGGAGGAGAAGAAGTAGTCTATCTTAGTCTTGTGGTATTACACTGTACTTGGTCGAATTCTTTATCGAGGAGGTTTTGTTGGGTTTTCTTCCCCACAAGGATTTCCCAGGATAAATCTTTGTGTCTTATGTTTATTTTGTCATTTTTTTTCTTTCAGTGATCTTCATGTTATTGTGCACAAAACTTTTAAAAATCTAACACCATGTGGATTCCATCTCACATTCTCTTTTCTTCGTGGGACATTAAGTTTATATTGTAATATTTTCATTTCAATTAAATACAAATTGAGTGATTCAGAGTCCCAATAGTAATAATGAGACTTTGAATAAATTAAAACTGAGTTATTCAAAGGCCCAATAATGTGGCCAAATAATAAGAAAATATTAGATATCAATAGTGTAACCATATTACATAAAATTTAAAATGAAAACACACAGTGTTACGAATGCAATAAAATGACTATAAATCAACATGTTATATGCTTTTAAAGAAATCTAATATGTAAACATAAAAAATATAGACACACTTTTTTTGAGGTTCATTCAATTCTTATTGTTTGTTTTTCAAAATTACCAGTAAGAAACACATTTGCAATTAATATTAGTGATATGACCCCAATTCCATTAAGATTTACACCCATAACATGCTATTAATTGTGGTAATATTTACAGTGCTAAAAGTGGAGGAAACAATAACAAAGATAATGAAATTATGGTGATTGTAATATCTCAACAGATTAAGTATGAAAACAATATATGATTCCAATTCTCATATCGACTAGGACCAACAATGCTCCTGACCCATGAATTGGCTTGAATATTTAGAGAGACAAGGTGTCCAAGCTTCTTTGAAAATATTTCATTAAGTGACACTAACATTGCTACCTACATCAATTTTATGGTAGAGTTCTCTATGGGTGAGCTATGTGATGGAGGGGGGTTAGTGAAAATGATAGGTGTACGGTTGAAGGAGGGGTATTATTAAGAGGGCTATGGGTAGAGTGGTAGAAGGTGGATTAGTGAGAGGTATAGGGGTAGGGTTATGGGAGGGAGATTAGGTGATAGGGATGGTGGGAATATGGGTAGGTCATAGAATGTCACTTTCATTTTAATTCTTTGTAATAAAAAAATCCTTAGTTTTGTTTCATTCATGAATCAAATAATAGAAAAAGGGCTCAGATGCCAGTAGTATTATAAATTTTGCATCTAAACCCCATAAAGATGGAGCAATGACACCACAATCAAAACAAGAATTCAAATAAAGATTAAAGACATAAGAATTTTAGGAGAATAAAATGTTATGAAGAAATAATTAATAACAGTCATAAAATTTGTACTATAATGCTTTGTTACCACATGAAATGGCAGGTCAATCCAATGGTAAGAATATAAAGGAGAAAGTGGCCACTGTCACCTTATTAAATTCTCCAAACTTATTTGGAAGTCAGAACCTACAAGAGGATATCCCTTATGATAAACTAAAAAACACTTAGGGACAAACATAACGTGTATTCTATGCAAAAGTGAATGAGATATCAATGCCTTATATCAACCAATTGATGTTTGTTTACATAAACTTAGTCAACAAGGGTTACTCTTTGTTGACACCCAAACCACCGCGATATCCTTGAGCACTTCCCAGATAGGTTTTACCCCATCTAGAAACACATGTAGAGAAGATGAAGCCTCACCCGAGATGTTCGAGGGAGTTCTGACGGAATCAAGTTTCTGTAATATGGAGGAGAAACATGTGTATATTTAGTGACTAAGCATAACATAATTCCATAGATATAATGATTCATATTATGAATTAACATAATTGTACCATCATTCTACATATCGCAATAACATAACTGATTCACAATAGAGACATTGATGTGCAGACAGATCTAGCATTATACCATCATTTAAAGCAGAAATGCATCGCATCAATCACATATCCATGTTACAGATACACATTACATTAACATTTGGATTGCAGAAATTAGGAAAATAGGAAAATAGTTAAAGACAAAGTAATTCTGCTCAACCTCCATCATGTCATATTAAATTCCACAGCAAAACACAAGTTCCCAAAATAGTTCTTCCATTCACATACACAGATTAACTATTTAAAAAACGAACTCTGACCAAGAAGCTTTGACACTTGTGATTATAATTATACTTATAGGATCATGCCTTTACATTGTTGTTCCATAGAACCAACTTCCTAACTAACTCTTAAGAGATTCTAAAAAATAGTGACCACTATCCACAAAATACAGTCCAAAACTACAAAATATGACAAAAAATGCATAACATATTCTAACTCTGACTTGCGTGTTGTTTTCCAACTTGCATGGTATCTTTGACCTTGTGCAACTTCTGTGATGCTGTGCAACTAAATTATCCCCAAAATTCCTACCAACAGGCACCCGACACAATCTTATGTCTCACCCACAAGCCACGTCAGCTAGACATGGTGTAATCACTGATCTTTTGCTTTAATTCCTCATACTGCTGAGTAATATCCTTCACCTGTTCTTTGACCTTCTCAACAATATCCTAAATTCCTTTCAAATCATGTGCTAATGGGTGCTCAACCATTTTCTTAATAACATCCTTTTTACCTTCCTGAATGACCATGTACCACCATCCATGTTCCATTGTAGTCTAGTTGGTTAGGATACTCAGCTAGACCCGAGTTCATGTCCCAACAACAGAACCATTTTTTTACACAAACTTATTCCACAGGGGTTCACTCTCTGTCGACACCCAAACCATGACGATCTCTCTAAGCACTGGCCTAGATAGGTTTTACCCCGTCAGGAAACACCTGCAGAGTAGATTAAGTCTCACTCGAGATGTTCGAGGGAGAGCTGATGAAAGCAATTTTCTGCAGTATGGAGGACGACCATGTGTCTACTCAATGACTTAGCAAAACATCATTCCATATATCTACTTATTCATATTACACATTAACAGAATTGTACCATCATTCAAAAAATCGCAATAACATAACTGATTCACAGCAAAGACATTGATACAGAGAAAAATATAACATTATACCATCATTTAAAGTAGAAAATCATTGTATCAATCACAGATCCATGTTGCAGCTACACATTAAATTCACATTTCGATTGCAGAAAATAGGAAAACAGTAAAAGACACAGTAATTTTTCTCAACCTCCGTCATGTCATATTAACTTTTCACAACAAAACATAAGTTTCCAAAATAGTTCTTTCATTCACATACATAGATCAACAAGTTCAAAAATGATCTCTGACCAAGAGGATTTAACACTTGTGATTGTACTTCTACTTATAGGCTTGAGCCATTTGTGGTCCACTTAACCAACTTCCTAACTAACTCTTAACAGATTCTACAAAATAGTGACCACTATCTACAAATTGTAGTCCAAAACTACAAAATATGACCTAAAATACATAAAATATTCTACCTTTGATGTGCACACCGTTTTCCACCTTGCACAGTATCTTTGACCTTGCGCAACATCTGCGATGCTGCGCAACTAATTTATTCCAAAACCGCTTGCCAACAATGTTGCAAACCAATTGAGATGTAATAAGTGAGATAATGTGATTCCAAGGCTAATCAATGAAAAATGCATTCAACACTTTAGAATTCAAACAAGTGTGACCACTAACTATCATCATTCATATGTAAGAATCCCATTAACCAATCATTTTCCAATAAAAAATATGTCTGATATAAAATAAATAATATGACAATCAACAATACAACAACAAGTAGTGATAAAAGGTATTCCCATTTCAAGTATTTCAACAAGTATATAATACCCAATTCATCTATGAGCATTTATTACTTCCAAATAAATTACCAATTAGTTATAATATTTCCCATTCATGACCAAGGAAATAGAACAATATGTGTTAGTAAATTACTTTCCAATAAGAAACACTTAGCATGCTACTTGATTAACACCTTAATGCATGTTTTGTGTGTTTATTTGCAGGGTTTGAGGACTATTATGGAGCTTACAAATTGTTCTAAAAAAGGTATCCCTGAGGAGGACATCCAAAGGAAGCCCTAAAAGGTTGTTATAGCCCACAAAATGGATTTTCCTGTGGTTGTTACAGCCTTCGACAATCCAAGGAAAAAGGGGATTGATCCCTAGATGAGAGGCTAAGGGGAAAGGGAGGCTTATGGGAGGAAGGGTGAAGGTATGAAGAGGGAAACAAGGGTGATTTAGGGTAATTTTTAGGTTTGAGTTTTGGTAATTTTTACGTATTTTTAAGGTTTTATATTTTTTTGTTTTTAGGGACTCCTAAGATTTCCCCCTAGGGTTTCTAGGGAGAAAAAGGGAAGGTCGAATTTGTAGGAGGGAGGTCCAAAATTCTAGGAGGGCCAAAAACTCATGTTTTTTTTAGGGTTTTCTAATTTTCTGCTATTTTCAGGTTTTAAGGGCTTCCTAAAATTTCTCCCTAAGGTTTTTAGGGAGAAGGAAGGTGGTTCAAATTCGTAGGGGGTAGGAGACCGAAATTTTATAGAGGCCCGACAGTGCAAAAAACAATTTTTTTTTTTAGGTTTTAACATAAAATTGCATACCTAAATTTAACCTAAGGGTGAATCCATGAAGATGGGTGTCTATTTTGGGGGCGCTTATGAGAAAATAAATTTGATTTTTTCATTTTTTTCAACTTTGGGCAAATGAAAGTGATATTTTTTTTAGAATTTCACTTTTAAGTAAAAACAAAACTTTTAGAGAATTATGTTAGCTTTCTATTCATAATTTTTTCAATTTTTTTATTGAGATTTGATATGTGGTTTGGAAAATGTTTGACAGTGTGTCCTTATGAAATGAAAGGACTAAAAAATAGTCATGTTTGGTTGTGCCCGTAAAATCATTGTCAAACGTGTATTTTGCAAAAAAAAAATGCTATGACAATCTACACACAATATACTATTGTGATGACTATAATTTTGTAACCAATGGATCTATATAGCAATTATAATATTTTTTTGAATATGATCAATGGGAAAACCTTGTCGGTTTTAAACATGTTTTTGGTTGCACCACTTTTCTCTCAATTGACTATAAAACTTAAAAATATACAAATACCATTTTGAAGTAGACACTCCATATAACCGCACCATATTTGTTTCATTTTTTTTGGTGGTGTATTTTTTGAGTTATATATTTTTCATTTCACCGCATTTTGAAAGAGATGAAACTAAACTCGACACATGTTAAGAAACAAAAAATATAAAAATATCAGATCTCACCTATACACAACAAAATATATACCTATGGAAAGTAGTTTGAATGATGAAACTAAATGTATCAAGTCCAACAGTCGATTTGTAGTGTAAGGCATCCATTTTACCTTTTGAAAATGGAGAAACCTAAAAATTGTGCATGTTTTAGGTCTCAAAGGTTATTCGACTGAATAATTTTTTTCCATTACGGAGACATTACAAGCAAGGTTTTTTAGCCGAAAAACTAAGAGCAAAAAAAAATTCGTCGGCTGGAAAAAAAATATCGTATAAGTAAAATGAAAGAGCCTAATTATTTTTGCACCTCTTCATTTTGTATAAGTAAAACGAAAGACCCTCATTATTTTCACACCTCTTCATTTCGTATAAGTAAAATGAAAGAGCCTCATTATTTTCGCACCTCTTCATTTCGTATAAGTAAAAATATTTTTGAAGGGGTTTTCAGAGGAGATTTCTTTTTCCAAAGGATTTTTTTTACAAGGTATTTTTCTTCTTATTTATTTCCAAGGGGTACATTCAAAGAGTTTTTTCCCAAGGAACTTTTTCCAAAGATTTTGTGTTCTAAAGTATTTTTTCAAAGAAGTTATTTCATAGAGTTTTTTTCCAAGATATTTTTGCAAAGTAGGTTATTTCTTTGCAATGGTGTTTTTTCCAAATATTTTTTTTTTCAAGGTATTTTTGCAAAGGAGTTATTTCTTTGCAAGGGGTTTTTTCAAAACAAAAAAAAATCCAAGGTATTTTTGCAAAGTAGGTTCTTTGCAATAGGTTTATCCAAAGAGTTTTTTTGCAAAGTATTTTTGCAAATGAGTTTTTTTTGCAAAATATCTATATAAGTTGTTTTTTCAAAGAAGGTTTTTTTTCAAAGAGTTGTTTTCCCAATTGTTTTACAAAGAAGATTTCTTTACAAGGTGTTCTTATTTTTTTCCAGGGTTTTTTCAAAAGGATATTAAACAATCATGGACAATAAAAGAAACTGTAAAAAAAAGTGATTGTAAACGTGATGACGATGCTAATAGGGAAAAACAAAAACTTAGAAATAGAGCCAAAAGAGCAAGGGTTGCGAAAACGGAAGAGAGAATTGAAGATATAAGAACATATTTACATGACACTGTTGATGAAATGGAAATTGAAAATAGGGTACAAGAAGAACAAATGGAAGTTGAAGAGACCATTGTTGAAGATGTAAATAGTGATTTACATGTTGATGTTGATGAGCTCAATATTGAAGATCAAAACCAAGATCCATAAATTGGACCTGGTATGTATATATCATGTATTTTCGAAATTGATTTTTTATAATGAATTGTATTTTTGGACATATGTTAAATTAAATTTAACTTGATGTATAGGTACTTTCACCATTGATGATGAAATGTTAGAAGACATTGATTTCAACAAATATGGAGAAAAATTACCCATACATGTTGCACGATATCGTGCTACAAAAATTTATGACGATATTCTCAAGGATTGTTCAATAGCAGGTCAAGTGCAAATTTTGAGATGTTTATTGGTGTCCAAGAAGTTATAAGGTGCTATGTCATTATTGGGTATTCACAAGGTGACAAAAGAGTAAAAAATTAAACATAGTGTGATATAAAATATAGGTGATGCAATAAAAAAATTTGGAAAATCCAAAAAGAAAGATACCAGTGCTTCGCGTAGAGCACTTCAGACAGCAATTGTTTCAGCTAGTACTAGAAAGAAACATTTGACAACACAACTAGCACAAGCAATTGAAACTCAAGAAATACATTATACAAACATAGCAAATTCAAAATGCAAATAGATGAAAATGATGAACTTGCTTGCTGGGCAATTATTTGTAGACAACCTTACAAAGATAGAATGGGAGAAGGTGTTAAAGATATTGTACATAAATATTGGTTGGAACATGCTTGAGTTTCACCAAATTCAATGGATGTGATACAACAAAGAGTATCACAAAATGTATATGAAATCCATCCAAAACATATAATGGAAATGACACAAGTACAATTGTTCAATAAATTCAAGGAGGATCATCATGGAATTAATATGTCAATCACTACATTTGTGCAACAAAAACCATGGTATGTTAGACCTATTACTATATGTGACACATGTTGTTGCCGTTATCATGTGCAATTTCAATTATATTACAACACGTTTCTTGAATTTGGTAAAAAAAATTGGACAAATTCACCACCTCTTCCCATAGTACGTGAATTCATATCTCAAACTCTATGTGAGAGAAATCACGATGAAGTATTTTATAATAAGAAATGTGTCAATGGAAAACATTGTCATGGTTGTGGAAATATTATTTTATTCCACAATAAATACCCTCTTAATAATTATCAGTTGCTTTCAATTGCAACCATTGATTGGAGAAGATATGAATACAACAATTATTCTACAAGTTTTAGTGATGCACATTCCAAAAGAATTAAATTGCGAGAAGATAAAATATGTGTGATAGATTTTCTAAAGAAATTTGAAAGTGAAATTTATAAATACACCAATAATTCACATAGAGCACAATGGAAAGACCTTCAATTCAAACATTCCCATGAAAATTTTCAGCTGGAACAATTTTGTATGTGGTTGATTTTGCAGAAAACTACACATTTGTGGTACAAAAAGAGATTCAAAGTGAATACTATCATTCTAATCAAGTTTCAATATTTTTCCATGTTCTATATAGACATTCTCAACAAGATTTCAATGGCATTGAAAGCACGTGTGACAATCGAGATGTGATTAAATAATATCACTTTTATATCAGCGATGATCGTACACATGATACACATTTTGTTCAACATTGTATTGAATTTTTTTTCTATGATTCACTAAAAGGTCATAAAGTTAAATTCAATGAACATTGGATATGGTCAGATGGATGTGCAGGACAATTTAAATCTTCACAGTCATTTTTTTCGTTATGTTGATTTCATAAAGCAATGAACATTAAAATCGTTGGAATTTCTTTGAAACTGGACATGGAAAAGGTGAACATGATGGTGCAAGAGCATGCATAAAAAGAGCACTTCGAAGATGGAAAATGAACCATTCTTCTAGATGATTCCATTCAGTTGCAGAGGTTTTCCAATGGTGTAAATCAAATCTAAGCCATGATTGTAGTCAACAATCAAAATATGTGCACAGGTATGTACATTATTTTTTTAATTTATATTAATTGTCAATTTTAAAAAATGTATGTACTAACATTGAAGTATTTGTACACTAACATTAAAAGTTGTCATTTGTGATTTATCATTTATTGTGTAGGTTTTTTTGGCTTGTTGGGGTCCAATATATAGATAGATCAATACCATACGAGGCTAGCACCATACATGGGACTAGAGAACTTCACTCTATTCAAACAAAATCCTTCCAAAATGTGTTTGCATTTGACAGTAGAAAGAAATCATGTTTTTGTCATATTTGCACTGAAAATGTTGAATCTATAGAAGTTTGTGAAAAAATAATGAACAACTACGTAAAACATTGGAAACACACAAAGATTAATCCAAAAGGGAAAGTGCCACTAGCAAGCATAGCAGAATTAGAATCAGAAGAAATAAAAATATCATTTGATGACGATATAATTTTAGATCTTGTTAGAGAAGGTAATGATGTTGTTGATTGTTCAATGTTGTCGATCACTTTATGTTTATATGGTCAATGTAATTCACTTAAAAACTCCAACGCCAATTGTAATTTGCACAGCAGATGTTTTCGTTGTGATTGCACCTTTAAACAACAACGAAAATGTAAAATATTATTTGATGCGACGCATTGAAGGAAAAATGAAGTTATTGGAGGACTACAATGACAATGGATTTACATACGAGAGAGGATCCATCATTTTAAAAGGTTATTTTTTGCAGTAGACCCGTATGACTGAAAATTATGTCTACTTTCAGGATTATGAACCTGATGTTGTATGTTCTCAGTATAGTCATTTAGTATGTGCAGCTCGAATAAAATTGGTACAAGTTCCATGGAAAAAAAACTTAAAATTTTCAAATGGAAACTTTCCAAATATGACCATGAACGGATAATTAAGGACAGCATTCCATTGCGATGTTTTTAACTATATCATTTCTTGTTTTATGTTAAGATTGGCTATCATGCTCAAAGATGGATTGATGTTTTAGAATTCAGAATAATTGTGTACTTAGTCATTTAGTATGTTACCTTATTAGAATTCATTTTAATGTTAACTTAGAATTCATTGAACTTTAATTTATTAAAATTTAGAATCAAGTTGCTAATATTACCTCAGTAATAAAAAAATATTAGAATTCAAAATCAAGTTGCTAATGTTACCTTAGAAAATTTATGGATTGAGCTATAATTTATTAGAATTCAGAATCAAGTTTCTAATTTTACTTTAGTAATAAAAAATATTCCTATCAAAACTTCCTAACATTACTAACATTTCCTAACATTCCCCACATTGATTCTTAACATTAGATTGCATCTATCAAAACTTCCTAATACATTACCATAGTATGAGTTCCATAACAACATAACATTACTATATACCGATTTTCCAAAAAAAAAACATTCCAACTTACCAATTTATTTTTCATACCACATGTAATGCCCCAATACTATACCCACTAAATTCATTATAGTAATAAAAATTTAGCACAAAAAGTGGTTGTAAAAATATTTATTGTTAAAAACAAAACCAATTCTAAGAATCCATTGATAAACTCTAATTGATCCATGTAGAACTATATTTCTTTTAAACTATTTCTTTAAAACTAATAGTACATCAACTTAATAGTACATAAACTATTTCTACAATCATACATAAACTTAATAATATATACATTCATATATTTACATCTATCAAAACTTCATAACATTCCTAAAATTTCTTAACATTCATTCCAAACATTCATATATTTGCACCTATCAAAACTTCATAACATTCATAACCTTTACATATACATGTATATAATAAAAAAAACAAGTATGTACATGTGAGTTCAATGTACATGTATATAATCCAAAAATTAAGCTCCTCGATGTCCAAATCAACTACAATATATATATCTACATAAAAAGAACAATATAAATAATTCTCTAAATGGAAGTCCACCACTATACTCGACTAGAGTCTTCCCTTGGACTCGTAACAATCGGAAACATGTATAAAAATAGATTATGAATATCATAAATTATTTAAATAATTTTAAACTAAAATCAAAACATTAAAACATTAAACTAATATATCGAAGAACAATTCAATTACTAACAAAATTACCTCCAATTCTCTATCATCCAACTGAGTCTTCTCTTTGCCTCTAAAACGTGGAGGAGACCCAAGCTACAACATATATAAAGACAATTTATAAATCTTACAAATTATTTAGACTATTTTAAACTAAATTCAAAAAAATAAAATATTAAACTTACAATTCCAACACTATCGTTTAATGGAGTCTTTCCTTTGCCTCGAAAAGATTGAAGAGACCCAAGCTTCAACATATATAAAAGCAATTTGCAAATGTCAAACATTATTTAAACTATTTAAACATATATATCAGAGAACAAATCAATTATGAACAAAATTAACTCAATGCCAATATCCACATACATCAAAGAACCTATATCTTCACCTCCAATTTCAATATGTTCTCTTCCCTTAAAATTTAAATTTTGTTAATAAATAAATCATAGTAAAAGCAAAAAATATTAAGCTTAGCAATTAACTTCAAACGGAAACAAAAAAAATAAAATCATTAGCTCACACTAGATGGAAAATCATCTAAAAAGTTTGAATCTAATGAAACCTACATAGATAAGTCAAAATAACAATAAAATACATAGTTAAATTTAAAAACAAAAAAAATATCTTTCAAACATAAATATAAATGTGTAAATTTTATATATACCTCAAAATTATCTTCTACATTTCCAGCATTTTGACTAGTGGAGACTCTAAAATTATGTTCAGTTAACAATCAAGAAAACTGAAACCAATAAACATTTACATAATGTATTTATTACTATACATCAAAAAATAATTTATCATACATAGATATAATGCAACAAATATTTTAATTCAAAATAAATAAATAAAGTCTATAGATTGGAAATACACAAAACTCTCCTATACTTGACGTGTCATTATATATTCTATCTGAAGCTATATCACTACAAATATTTGAATAGGCTTTTAGATCTTAAATGCCCATACAATCTAACTCATCATTTGTTTTGTAAACAAAATCTTGCCGAATAGTGGCTTGAGCCCTCTCTCGACTCAATCCAACATCAACTCCTACAAATGCTGAAATCAAACCTTCAGCAACATTATGCCTTGTAGTTGTCCCAACTTGTGATGTGGGCTCCATATCCAATTTGTAAGTCACAAGTCTAGGTGGATGAGATATCAGAGGTGGAGGTCAAAGAGTACTGGGATCTCTAAGGGCACCTTTTCAATTGCATATCCTCCCCTTTCCAACTCCATAAAAATCACAATGAATATCAGTATAGTCTGGCTTCATTCCTAAAAACAAATCTGCATAAAAAAACCTAGCAAAATAATTAGGAACCTCATCGTTCCATGGCAACCGACCATAGGTTGTAAGGAACCGTTCATATAAAAAATGTGCAAGTTCAGGGTGCTTAAATTATTGCACTTTCAATGCTTTCCACTTTAGGCCCTCTTTGAAGTTAAACATTGAGTTGGCCTGTTCTCTAGTCACTCTCTCCTTCACAACATCCCACTTTTTAGACCCATCACATGTGCCTTTCTTATTTGCATCAAGGAAACAAAACCATCTATTGTTGGTCCAAGATCCTCATATACCTCAATGAATTTTTGTATGATTGCAAAAATATATCTATACTTTGTTTGTTCTCTGGAGTGAGATCCAAACTAGAAAGATCGTTTTGCTGCTTGTCATAGTAAGCCCTACGAATTTCAATGGTCATTTGTTGAAGACCACTTTCCCATGGAAGCTCCTTCGGTAAATCTAATGGATAGGTCGTAATGGGTGTACAACCCTCATCTAGCTAGACATATTGCATCCTTGCTTAACCTTCACCACCCTATGTAGGATGATGAGCCTCTTATGAGCCTTGCTCTGCTTCCACGCTTGTCTCCCGTACAGAAGGTCAAGATCCATGTTCACCCATAGATGATAAGGGGGAATCATCTCTACCACTATCGCCACGTTGATGATCATATGAATGTGAACTATATAATAATCTTGAATCCTGAGGTGAAGTTGATAATCTTCAATTTTCATTTTGGACACCAACTCCCAAAGAATGTGATGACCTCCTACGCTTCTATCTCAAAGGCTGCTCTCTTTCCATTGGATATGATATCTACAAGTTTACACAAATATCAATTTACATGTTAATTAATCAACTTCAAAAACCTAGCTACTATAAAAACTAAGATTTCAATAAGGACCTAGATATCCCTAATATTATATAATAGTTCTTTAAATGATTATAGCTAATTTATTATCTATTTCCATTTGATATGATATCTACAAGATTACACAAATCAACTCATATCATATTCAAATTCTACATATTAATTCCTCATCTTGAAAGACCTAGCCACTAAAAAACTAAATTTTTAATAAAGACCTATATATCCTTAATATTATCTAATATATCAACTCATAACATATTGAAATTCTGCATGTTAATTCCTCAACTTCAGAGAACTAGCTACTATAAAAACTTAAGTTTTTATTACTTAGATGTCCCTCATATTATCTAATAGTTCTTAAAATGAAAATAGCTATACTATTGTTGGATGTATGAGAAATTAATGTACCAATATTTGTGTTTTTTATGTGTTTTAGATTTTTAAAACTACTTTTTTAATAAAGACCTAGATGTCCCTAATATTATCTAATAGTTCTTAAAATGAAAATAGCTACACTATTGTTGGCTGTATGAGAAATTAATGCAGCAATCTCTGTGTTTTTGATGTATTTTATATTTTTAAAATTAATGGAACCAATATCATCAAATATGAAATTAAAGCTACATTTCTTTATGTCAACTAAAAATATTTTCGTTATTCCATAAAATCATAAAAAATCCCTTATGCTAAGTAAACTAATCAGAGTCAGAGTTGATGAACTCTGCATGGACAAAGTTGATGAATTCTGCATGGACATAGTTCATCAACTCTGTCCATGGACAGAGCTGATGAATGAATATATTCCTTATAATACCTATGAACTAAGATTAAAATTAAAAAAAATGCACAATATCCTAATATAATAGTAAGTATAAACTGTAACTAATAAGAATTATACAAGTTATATGTTTCTTTTATGATTTAAATTAAAAATACATAAGATCAAACAGATCGGTAATAAGAAAATTTGATTTTTTATGTGTAATAATGTTTTTTTTTATGATTTATATAAAACGTACTAAAATACGTTTCACTAAGTAAATTTATCATGGAAAGAGTTGAAGAACTCTACATGAACTACATTTTGCTAAGTATAATACGTTTTTTTGTCTATTTGGACAGAGTTCATCAACTCTTTCCCTAATAACTTTACTTAGCGAAACGTATTTTAGTACGTTTTATATAAATCATAAACAAAATAACATTATTACACATAAAACATCAAATTTTCTAATTACCGATCTATTTGATCTTATGTATTTTTAATCTAAATCATAAAAAAAACATATAACTTGTATAATGCTCATTAGTTACAGAGTTAATGAACTCTTTCCAAATGGACAGAGTTCATCAACTCTGTCCAAATGGATAGAGTTGATAAACTCTGTCTAGATGGACAGAGTTGATCAACTTTGTCTAAATGGAAAGAGTTCATCAACTCTGTCGATTTAGACAGAGTTCATCAACTCTATCCAAATGGATAGAGTTCATCAACCATGTCCAAATGGACGGAGTTCAACAAATCTTTCCATTTGGACAGAGTTGATGAACTCTATCCATATGGACAGAGTTCATAGACGACTACCTTAGTCATATATGTATTAACTAAAATTAAAATTATAAGAAATATACACTACTAATTAACATACACAAAATTTAACTCTGCAATACTATGATGAAAAATTAATATAAGCCATTGACTACAACAAGAGATAAATCACATATTCAACATTTAAGATAATAAAAGGAATTGCATAAACACTTACCTGACAAGGGGTAGCACAGCAAGACCATACCACGAACAAATCGTCTAAGAAAAGACCACGAACACCTCCATGAACAGAACTCCATGTCGAACAAACCTCCTCACTGAATAGACCTCCACAAAGTGACCTCCACGAATATACCTCCATGCTGAGAGGAAACTAGACAGGTATCGGGGTGCCACGATGGCAGATGTAGACGTCAAGTGGCAGGGTGAGGTGGACGGAGATGACGTACAACAACCAAAAAATCGGGTGGCGGGAGAAGCACAGCAGGATGAGGAAAAATGACTGCAGGAAAAAACAATGAAAATGAGGCCACAGCTGACCTTTTATGCGGAATAATTATTCAGCTGAACAATTATTCAGCCGAATAATTATTCGGCCGAACAATTATTAGGCCGAATAATTGTTCGGCCGAATAATTATTAGGCCAAATAATTGTTCGGCCGAATAATTATTAGGCCGAATAATTGTTCGACCGAATACACATTGGAACGCCAGTTAAAATTATCAGCCTGCTATGTGTTCCGTTAAATTAAATAGTTCACTGTTAAAGGTTATTTGGTCGAATAACATTCGCTATGTTGTTTGGGCACCCAATTCTCACAGAAGTGTTACCCAACTTCGTGTTTTCACCCCTAATCCTACCATGAATGTGAAAATTTGCATATGAAAGATGCAAAGGAATTGAATAAGATGTGGATGAAGATAAATCCAAGGGTTTTAATCTTTTACCCTAACCCATGGGCATCAAGGAAGGTGACCAACCTTCCTCTTGAGAGGGATTTCCAAATTTTGGAAAGCTAGGGCCTTCTCCAATAGCCACAAGAGATCGTTAAAGGGAGCCTATAAAGGGAAAAAATCAAAGACCTAAGGCCCAATATTCTAAGGACTCCTCCTTGAGTATGTCCTTCATAATACTATGGTGATAAAAGGATGAAAATAACCTAGTTTAGACAAAATGCAGCACTAATTTATACCATTCAATTAGAAACAAGCATCATCCATCAAAATTTAACAAAGAGAAATTAAGACAAGAGCATAGATATTCATGTGTGCATGTGTTAAGTGAACAATTCTAGCATCACCTTAGCAAAGGGAAAGAACCAAAGATGCTTCAAGATATTTCCTTTAAACCATAAAAACAAGTCTCCTCAAAAGGTGTGCATCACTCCAAGATCCCTAAGAAGGGTACAAAATTAACATAATGTTTTATCCCACTTGTATTATGTTTAGATGAAGTTAGGAGAGGTTTATTTATAGCCTCTCACACTCACTTTACAAAAATATCTAGGTCGACATGTCTTTAAAATGTTAATTTGAAATTATAAAATGTCAACTTAAAATTATAACATAAAATAATTAAAAAATGGCCTAAAGTAGACTGAAAGTAGGTTACATGGGGTATTTTTCCCCAAATTCCTAAAACTGATAAAAATAAGTGAATCGCATTTAATGAATGGTTGGAGTGAGATGGAGGGAGGGCGTCATTTCCCATCTAACCCCAAAGATGCAGAAAATACCTCAACGCCCCCCCTCAAAGAAGCAGTACGACCTGGGAGGAAGGATGGCGTCCTTTAAGGAAGGGGCCCAAGGAGAGAGAGTGTTAGTAAATTGAAGGGACAATAGGGTCTCTGAGGTGGATGTGAAGGGAGACTAAGGTATCATAGTTGTAGCGAAGACCACTAGTGTTAGGAAATAAGGTGTGGGGTCATGTGACCTAGTGATCAACCCCTAGGATCCCTGTACACCAACCAAAGGGTAAAAACCCCAGCAAAGGACATCCAACAATTTCATTAATCCATATTACTCCTAAAGGAATGACCAAAGGGCCCTCCCATGACCACTACTACTGAATAGCACCCCTCCTAGTAAAACAAATGGCCTCCCTCTTTCTGGGGCACATATGAAAATGCACTAGGTACAGGTTCAGTGTAACACTAGCTCTAACTATGGTACAAGTGTTCTTCCTGGGATTTCTTGATAACCTATGAATCTTCTAGTACCTCCAGACCTACACACACATCAAATACCCAAAGGGATTAAAAGCATATTGAGGTAGACACTTTCATCCTTCCATTTTTGATATAATGAAATGCAACTAACTAAATTATGAAAGAACATTAAATGAAATGCATAGGTAAGAGTAATATTCCTATACTCAAATGAATCTATCCCTACCTACCCTAAACATGGTAATCAAAATATATTATCTTAAATCATACCACCAATGTAACCATATGAGTAAAAAATCCATGCATGATATCTCACCTTTGTTTTTAAATGGAATCCATAATAATACCTCAACGATGATATGTTGAGTATGTACCAAGATCTTTATCTGGGTGAGGAAATGAAACTAAACCACTCTAGGAACCTGGAAAACTTGAAATTGATTCCATGGAGAGGGATTCATTTGAAATTTTTTATTAATCCATTCTTCTATTAGACTTATGTATGAGACACCTACATCATACATTTATATTAAGAAAAATAAATTTTGAAACTTGTCCACAAACCTTTAACTTGGGAGGAGCTATTAGTAAAGTAGGACATTCCTAACATTGATATGTCAGCTGCAACCTATAGCTGCATCTACTTAAGCATTTCTTTGGATATAAAACTATATCACTTGGATTTTTATTGATCATATTAGTATCCCAAATAAAGCTTGAAATTTTGAAATTGTCAACTATAAAATTCATACCTTCCTGCTTCAAACGAAAAGATAAACAATAAATGCTATGAAAATGAGGAGTGAAAATCATACATGTCTACATACCTATCTCACTCTTATTGAAATGAATCATTAAGGACTTATTTAAATATGATAGAAAGGACCAAATAACTTGTGCAATATTTTCTGATGAACACAACTGGGAATAATGATCTGGGATCATCATAGACTGCAAAGAATAGTAGTCCTAACGCATTGGAAGGGATGAAGACCCGCTCAAATTTGTATCTGTATAAAATGTCCCACTTCTCTTAGGAAGACAATATTGAACTATTTTGTATAGCACATGTGAGGAGATTGTTTTCCCAAATCTTCATACTTTGTATCATATTGAGGCATCTAGGAATGGAAATCATTTGTAACATCTAGCGGTGCTTCATCTTCAACTATAGTGGAAAAACGATTGATCCATTCTTCATCATTAGCATCATAATGAGATGGGATAGCCATATCTTATTGAATAGGGCCTTCATATATTATGTATTTGATATCCCCACTTGGGGTGATTGAAATTTCTTCATCCCAAATAGTGTCAAATTCTGGCTCAAGTTGATCCATATTAGTTTCATCTACATCTTATTTTTCGTTGCTGAATATGGAGACAATGATACCCATTCTTGAAGAATCATTGATAGGAATACCCATAAATTTCCAATAATCATAATCCTAAAAATTTATGTCATCATGTTCTAGAGGGCCCGATATGTCATAAGAAAATGTTATATGATGGCAAGGAGAACTCACCCTTTCCTTCCATTCTTCAACTTATTCAACTAGGACTTCTGAATATTCATATGTATGACTACAATCATACTAGTTTGCATGACGAACTTCATATTTGTGTATCATGCTTGATATATCATTAGTTATATATTAAACAATAGCTTCTTCAACCTTATATTCATTTTGGATTTCCTTACTGAACAAGATCCTTGCATGCTTGACATGAGGCATCCATCTACGTTATTTTATAGGGCTCCAGCATCTACATAATAGTTCAATAAATTCTAGAAGAGAAGATATATTCACTTTCAAAAGGTTTATGAACCAAGCATGGGCCTTTTCTTCTAGGTGAAGGGAAGACAATATCATATAAACACCTTCTTCCAATTCAAATTCTACTAGGAATAAAAACAAAAAATTTGTGACTAGCTATTTGGCATAATCCTCATTTTGATCACTTAAGTGATTCCATATTTCATGCCATAGTCCGTCTATATAACCTGGGAGCTTTGATAGGTTGAGTGGAGAAAAATATACTTACATTTATACAACAATTGTATTATTAGGGTATTCAAATTCAAATGGAACATCCCCTTCGATTCCTTTGCTAGGACCATCTTGTTTCTGGATGTTTCCCAAAGTCTATTCCCACATATGGTTTATCACATCCTTTCTTACATGTTCTTCCATATCATATTACCAATCCTTACCGAAATCCTCGATCAACTGACTGAGTGAAGAAAAACGTTTTCGTGAAAATCCTTCATACCGATTCCCGATAGTCAAGTTGTCCTCTAAGTGGAGAGATATTAGGAAGAAATTCAT
The DNA here is from genome assembly GCA_001517045.1 of Pseudotsuga menziesii. Classification (NCBI taxonomy): domain Eukaryota; kingdom Viridiplantae; phylum Streptophyta; class Pinopsida; order Pinales; family Pinaceae; genus Pseudotsuga; species Pseudotsuga menziesii. The sequence continues at coordinate 132,390 of LPNX010708065.1, forward strand.
GATGATGTCTTCATGTACAATATTGCTTCCTTGGATAAATTTCATGAATTCCAATATACGTTTTGCTGCATGATACATACATTCATGAAATAATGGAAAAAGTGCTTTCCCATCATCTTCAATGACATACTGATGTGGATATCCCATAATGTATGAAAAATACAATATATCCAACCATAATTCATAATTAGATTCCATATCATCTATATTCCTTGTCCTTATAGTGTAATTTTGTTATTTTCATCACTTGGAGTCGCTAGGAGAGACCTTCCAAGTTATCTCAACAAATATCACCAAAGTACCCAAAACAAAAGGGACGTACCGGAGATAATGGTGATTGAGTTCTTGGTGGAATCGCCAGATAAACCTGTCAAGCTAGTCCTTACAAAATTATAAACATATTTAGTATAAGAATGTTTCCTTCATGCAAGGACTAGTCGCCTCAATTGATTTAAAGGTCTCTGGCAATGACGTAAACAATGTTAAGCCTTATCAGGATTCTACTTTGTGGAGTCACCAGGTAAGATCTACAATATTATTCCTTGACAATAATATTTTAAAAATACCAAGAAAGACTTACCTCAATTTCCTTATTATATGTTGTTCCTTCCATGGGTGTGAATGGATGTAGATAAACCGCTTCAAATTTTGAAATGGTCCCCGACAACGATGCCAAGAATTTTATTGGATGAAATGGTAGGTCAAGCCATGAGAAATAATATGAAAGAAGAAATTACCATTTTCACCTTAGTCACTTCTCCAAACTTATTTGGAATTCGAAACATCTAAGGGGATCTCCCTTATGATATCCTACAAAACACTTAGGGACAAAGAGAACATGTCTTCCATGCAGAAGTGAATTAGAGACCAGTTCCTTGTATCAACCAATTGATGTTGCAAATATATGTACATGTAATGAGTAAGATAATGTGATTCAAAGGCTAATCAATGCAAAAGGAATTCAACACTTTAAACTTAAAACAAGTGTGACCACTAACTATCATAATTCATATGTAAGAATCCCATTAACCAATCATTTTCCAATAAACAATATGACAGATAGAAATACAATAGTAAGTAGTGACAAAAGGTATTCCCATTCAAAGAATATCAGCAGTATACAATACCCAATTCATCTATGAACATTTATCACTTCCAAATAAATTACCAATTAGGTATAAGACTGTCCATTCAGGACAAAGGAAAAAGAACAATATGTGTTAGTGAATTACCTTCCAATAAGAAACAATAAGACTGGTTTAAAAATGATAGTAGTAGCATGATCATAACAACCCTACTTATGATGATTTTATAGCAACGTTCAATAACAAAACGAGGTAACGAATGCACTTAATATGAACATCATACAAATTAAGTTTCAAATGTATATATCAGAACTAGAAAGCAGTAAGTTCATACCTTCATCCAACAACACTTAACATTCTACTTGACTAACCCCTTAATGCTTATTTTATGTGTTTATGTGCAGGGTTTGAGGACTGTTATGGAGCTTATAGACTTTCGTAAATAAGGTAGCCCCAAGGAGGAGATCCAAAGCCATCCATAAAACGTTTTTAATCCCATCAAAGATACTTTCTTGTGGTTGTTACATCCGTGTACAGACAAAGGAAAAAAGGGATTGATCCCTAGGTGAGAGGCCAAGGGGAATGGGAGGCTTATGGGAGGAAGGATGAAGGTCTAAAGAGGGGAATAAGAGTGATTTTGGGTAGTTTTTAGGTCTGATGTTTGGTAATTTTCAAGGATTTTTAGAATTTTATATTTTTTGAGGGTGTTAGGGATTCCTAAAATTTCTCCCTAGGGTTTCAAGGGACATAAAGGGAAGACCAAATTCATAGGAGGGTTTTAATCCCTTAATGATGACACATTACACCATATAGTGTGGTGCATTACTCCCTATATTGTGGTGCATTACATATTATTGATGTAGGCTTGGGTCTATTTGTGGGTTCATTATTTGTTATTGAACACCTTTATCTCCTATATATAGGAAGGCGATATTTTCATTTTAGTATCATAGTATCTTATCTTGTCTTGTTTAATCAGTACATTGTGTAAGGAGGTTCCTCTCTCAAAGAGGATTTCTATTTAGCTATGCTATTCATTTTGTAGGCATGGATTAATATCTTATTGTCTATTTATTATATATTTATGCTAATTCCAAGACTTGGTTGCATAACATTTGGTATCAAAGCTATTTCCTTTGGAGTGGCTTCTGCAAAACGATTTATCTTCACAATTTCGTTACAACATTTTTCCTACAAGGAGCCAGAGATCAAGGTTAAAAACCCACTTCCAAAATAGGCCAAACTATTTCAATTACAAACTTTAGATCCTGATCCATTACAGTTCATAGATATTTGTGGAGTAATCTAGGGTTTTTGACTAGTCCTATAGCTAGTCTAAAACAAGCATTCTTGGAAAAAAGGTAATATTTGAGGAATCCAAGATGCAAATGGAGTGAGACTAGTTGCATCTGAAATAATATAGACCAAGGTATATATGGTATAATTTGCAGATACAGAAATAAAATTTTGGGATAGGATAAAAATAAGAGGCTTTGGTATATTTGCAATAACGGTTTGTTGGCTCATCCAAATTAGGTCAGAACTGTGGAATTGGAAAGAGGACAGATAAAGGTACTGCAGGCCAAATTTTTAGTCTCATAGGAGTCACAATTCAAATTTCACCTTAGTTACAAATCGACCCTAAAATAGTCTTCCAATCAGGGTTTGAAAAATGTATGTCATTTTGCATTTGAATAGCTTTTAGTACAAGGATATATTTGTGGTAAATCCTAGGGTGTGATATTGTTAATATTTCCACCAAAATGAAGTGTAAATAATCACATTCCACTCAAACCCCTAGAGGAATCATCCCCAACATACGAGGAAATGGAAGAAATTTCTTTTAGAGTGTCCAAGTTGGAAGATATGATTAAAGGAAATGTGAAAATTGATGACTTTACTAAATTGTAAAAAAAGATGGCTACTAAAGAGGGTCTCAAAGGGATGGCTAGTAAAGGAGATACTCAAGAATTGAAGGATTTTATCAAGGATATGAAATATAACTTTATTCCTCAATTATCTACTCAAGAAGAGGATAAGGAGGAAAACAATGAATTATTCTAGTCACTTCTAGAGAAAATTGAAAAACAATTGGATAGTAGGAAGTTGGAGTCCTCAAAAGTCAATGATTCACTACAACATCATGGGTTCAATTTAGGTCCAATAAAATAATTTATACCCAAGATTGACATGAGAAATTTTTATGGAAAGGATCCAATCATGTGGATTTTTCAAATGGAGCAATTCTTTGATCTACACTAGGTGCGCACCATGCAAAAGGTAACTATTGCATCCTTGTATTTAGAACCTGGTCAGTTTGTATGATACCGATGACTTTGTGACCATAAAAAGGAGTCTATTATCTCTTGGTCTATATTCACAGAATAATTTATTTCACATTATGGGGCTATAAATAGCAACATCTTCTTCAGTTAGTTGGTAAATCTCAAGCAAAAAGGTTCAATTACAGATCACATCAAGTAATTTCAATAGCTAAGTCTCGGAGTGAAGAATATTTCAGAAGATAATTTGTTAGATCTCTTTATTGGAACCTTGAAAGATAACATTCAACATGAGGTGCGTCTCTTTGAACCATCATCTCTAGAGAAGAATTTCATGATGGAAAGGAAGGTTAAAAATAAAAATACGGAAATGAATACTAGAAAATCCTTCTCCAACACACATAGAGAAAATGATGTTCCTTGTTTTAAACCAACACAAAGGTTGAAACCCCAACAACTATATGAAATAAGAGAAAAAGGATTATGATTTAATTTTGACAACAAGTATACTAAGGGACATAAGTGCAATGAGAATAAGTTATTCTACATAGATTGTGAAGAGCAACCTTGAAAGATAACATTCAACATGAGGTGTGTGTCTTTGAACCATCATCTCTAGAGAAGGATTTCATGATGGAAAGGAAGGTTGAAAATAAAAATATGGAAATGAATACTAAAAAAATATTCTCCAACACATATAGAGAAAATGATGTTCCTTCTTGTAAACCACCACAAAGGATGACACCCCAACAACTAGATGAAATAAGAGAAAAATGATTATGATTGAATTGTGACAATAAGTATAATAAGGGACATAAGTGCAATGAGAAGAAATTGTTCTACATAAATTGTGAAGATGAAGAACCAAAATAAGAGGAAGCATCTCAAGAAGAGGAGACTTTATAAGAAACAGAAGAGGCTACTTTAGAATCAATTACTCCCACCATATCTTGTCATGCATTGGCTGGAATTAACAATACTCAAACTCTCAATATAGAAGAATACATAAAAAATAAGAAGGTAACAGTGTTGATTGATTATGAGAGTACTCATAATTTCATTCACTGTAAATTAGCCAAAGTTCTTAATTGCTTTGTTTATCCAGCACCAGAATTTCAAGTAATGATTGCACATGGAGGAATTATAGATTGCTCAAGGAAATGCCATAATATTAATCTAGATATGGGGGAATATGTATTGAATAGTCCAATTATTTCTATTCCAATGGGTGGTGTTGATGTTGTCTTGGGTGTCCAATGGTTACAATCATTAGGAACAATGGCTTTTAATTTTAAAAAACTTTTCATGAAAGTTTCATGGGAAGGTAAAGAATATGATTTAAATGGTATCGTAGGAAAACCAAGAAAGGTGATAAGCTCTAATGGTATGACAAAGTTGTTAAAAAGATACATCAAGGTATATTTACACAATTATGCTCATTAGATGTTCAAACCTCAAAGTTCCCTATCTCCCCAGATCTCCAAAGGGTCATTAATAAGCATTCCAAGGTATTTGAAGATATTCCCAAAGGTCTTCCACCTATTTCCACCTATTCATTACTTTGATCATGCTATCCACTTAATTCTAGGATTTGTTCCTTCTAACATCAGACTTTATCGATATCCCTATAGATAAAAGAGTGAAATTGAGCGTATGGTGGTTGAAATGTTAAAGGATGGCATAATTAGGCCTACCCAAAGTTCTTACTCTGCACCATTGGTAACGATACCCAAGCCATATGGATCAGGGCGTATGTGTCCTGATTATGGAGAGCTCAACAAGATCACCATTAAAGATAATTTTCCCATTCCCGTAATTAATGAATCATTAGATGAATTACATGGAGCAATTGTATTCACAAAGTTGGATGTTTGTTCCAGGTATCATCATATTTGAGAGAAGGATGAAGACATCCCCAAAACAACATTCATAACTCATGAAGTTCACTATGGATTTTTGGTTATGCCATTTTTTCTAACCAATGCACCTTCCACATTTCAAGGTTTGATGAATTCTATTTTCAAGCATTTCCTTATAAAATTTGTGTTGGTATTCTTTGATGATATGCTAATCTATAGCAAGTCTTGGGAAGAACATGTTCAACAAGTTGACAGGGTACTACAACTACTAAAGGAGAAAGAATTGTATGAAATCCCTCAAAATGTTTCTTTGGGATAAAGGAGGTAGATTATTTGGGTCATATTGTATCTCATGAAGGTGTCCAGGTAGACCCTAAAAAAATTAAATCCATGATGGATTGGCCGACTCCCAAAACCCTAAATAATATTCAAGGATTCTTAGGTCTGACAAGGTACTAACACAATTTTGTTCGTAACTATTAAAGAATAACAACTCCTCTAACATTGTTAATGAAGAAATATAGATTTTATTGGACTCCAGAGAAAACTGAAGCCTTTCAACAACTCAAAGAGGCCATGTGTAAAGATCCTATTTGGCAACACCAGACTTCACAATTTTTTTTATTGTGGAATGTGATGCTTCAGGAAATGAAATTGGAGGTGTACAACTGTAAGGACACCATATTTCCTTCACAAGTCATCGAAACAAGGGAAAGAACTTTAAAAAATCCCATTTATGAGAAATAAATGTCGAAAATACTACATGCCTTGAATCAATGGCACCCCTACCTTATAGGGATACATTTGAAGGTTAAAACTTATCATGATAGCCTTAAATACTTCTTGGAACAAATTCTACATTTCGAAGAGCAACAAAAATGGGTAAAAAAGATGTTGGGATATGAATTTGAAATCATCTACAAAAAGGGGAAGAAAAATGTTGTTGTAGATGCACTCTCCAGGAAAGATAAGGATGTTGAAGCATTACTCTATGCTATTTTGATCATCCAACCAGATTGGATAGCCAAAGCAATGGACGAATAGAAAAAATGTCGAAAAAAATATGGACATTTACTCAAAAGATGCAGCAGGATCCCAGTTCCTCTAATACATTTAGGTGGAAAGATGTCTTGCAATGGTACTAGGATCGCTTATATCTTGTTAAGAGTTCCCATCTCAAAAAAAAGGTGCTTTCTGAATTCCACTCTTCATTGATAGGAGGGAACTCAAGTTTCTTAAAAACCTACCAAAAGGTGAATAAATATTTTATTTGGGATGGTATTAAAACCAATGTTCAAAAATTTGTGGTAGAATGTTTGGTTTTCCAACAAAATAAAGAGGAAACAATTAATACCCCTGGTCTCTTACAACCACTTTTTGTTCCAATCCAAATGTGGACAGAGGTCTGGATGGATTTTATCACAGGTTTACCAAAGACTGAAGGAAAGAGTGTCATCATGGTGGCTATTGATAGACTTACTAAATATGCACACTTTTGTTCACTATCTCACCCCTTCAAAGCAATTATGGTCGCCAATTCTTTTATGGAGATAGTACAAAAACTACATGGTACTCCAAATATTATAGTATGTGACAGGGATCCCATTTTCACTAGAAATTTTTGGACCGAATTAATTTCTTGTTTTGGTACTCAACTGGCTCATAGCTCATCTTATTACACTCAATATGATGGAAAAATAGAGATAGTAAAAAAAAATTTGGAATGGTATCTTCTATGTTTTGTAGCTAATAAATAAACATTACTTGTCAAGTGGTTACCCTTGGAAGAATGGTGGTATAATACTTCCTTCCATACATCATAAAAAATGACCCCATTTATGGAAATGTATGGCTACTATCCACCATCAATCACATCTTCAATAAGAGACTCTAAGGTTGAAGTAGTGGAAGATGACATGGAGCAGCAACAACAAGTCCTTCAATTCTTAGGACAACCTCAATCTAGCACAACATCAAATGAAACAACAGGCAGATCAACATTGTAGTGAACAAAGATTTAATGTTGGGGATTGGGTGTTTTTAATACTAAAACCATACAAATAGATGTCCCCGAAGAACACCAAGAAGGATAATAAATTAACACCTAAATGCTACAATCCCTAGAAGGTGTTACAAAAGATTGGTAGTATGGCCTACAAATTGGAACTACCTACATCTTCATGAGTCCATCCAGTTTTCCATGTTTCTTGTTTAAAGAAGGTAATGAGTGACAAGATAGCAATTCAAACGATGTTACCAGAACTTGATGAGGAAGGAAAAATCATCATGGAGCCTGACCAAACTACTGAAATACAAACTAGATAGCTTTGAAATCAATCAATTTTAGAGTATCTCATTACATGGAGGAAATTACCCACAGAAGATTTAGCATGGGAAGATAAGTCCTTTATACAACAACATCCAGAACTACTTCAGCATTGAGGACAACACGTTTTGAAGGGGAGGGGCATGTTAAGCCCTTAATGATGACACATTACACCATATAGAGTGGCACATTAATCCCTATATTCTGGTGCATTACATAATATTTATGTAGGCTTGGGTCTATTAGTGGGTTTATTAGTTGTTATTGTACACCTTTATATCCCATACATAGGAAGGAGATATTCTCATTTTAGTGATCATAGTATCTTATCTTGTCTTGTGTACTCAATACATTGTGTAAGGAGGTTCCTCCCTTGAAGAGGATTGATATTTATCTCTGCTATTCATTTTTTAGGCGTGGATTACTCTCTCATTGTTGATTTATTCTATTTTTATGCTATATATGGGACTTGGTTGCATAACATCGGGAGTTCATAAATTCTAGGAAGGAAAAAAGTTCACGATAGATGTATATGTTTTTATGTTTTTAGGATTTTCTATTTTTTACTGTTTTTAGGTTTTTATGGATCCCTAAAATTTCTCCCTAGGGTATTTAGGGACAATTAAGGAATGCTAAATTTCTAGGGAAGGAGACCACAATTTTAGGGAGTCCCAGCAGTGTAAAAAAATAAATTTTTATTTTTATTTTTAGGGTTTTTAACATAAAATTGCAAACCTTAATTTAACCTAATACTACCATGAAAATTAAAATTTACATATGCAAGATGCAAAGGAATTGAAGAATATGTGGATGAAGCTAAATCCGAGGGTTTTAAGGTTTTACCCTAACCCTAGGGCATCAAGGAAGGTGACCATACTTTCTCTTGAGAGGTATTTCCAAAGTTTGGCAAGTTAGGGCCTTCTCCAATATCAAGAAGTGCTCATTAAAAGGATCATATCTAGGGTAGAAATGAAATACCTAAGGCCCAAGATTCTAACAACTCCTCCTTGAGGACATCCTTCACAACACTATGGTGACAAAAATGCTAAAAATGATCTAGTTTGGACAAAATGCAAAATGAAGGTATACCATTCAACCATAAACAAACATTATCCATCAACATTTAACAAAGAGAAATCAAGGAAAGAGCATAGATACCTTCGTGTGCATGTGTGAACCTAACAATTCTATCATCACCTTAGCAAAGAGAAAGAACCAAAGGTGCTTCAAGAGTTTTCCTTTAAACCAAAAAAAAAGAAGTCTCCTCAAGAGGTGTGCATCACTCCAAGAGCCCCAAGAAAGGTAAAAGAGTAAAATAATGTTTTATCCCACTTGTCTCATGTTCAAATGAAGTGAGGATAGGTTTATGTATAACATCTCACACTCACATTACAAAAATATTCATGTCGAAATGCCTTTAAAATTTCAATTCGAAATTATAAAATGTCAACTTAAAATTAAAACATAAAATAATTCAAAAATGACCTAAAGTAGGCTTGAAGTAGGATACCTGGGGTATTTTTCCCCAGATGCCTAAAACTGCTGAAAGTAAATAAATCACTAGGAACAAAAGGCTAGAGTGAGATGGAAGGAGGGATTCATTCCCCATCTAACCCTGAAAATGTAGAAAACACCTCAACACCCTCCCTTAAATAAATAATATGGCTTGTGAAGAAGGATGACATCCTCATAGGAAGGATCGAAGGAGAGAGAGAACCAGTCAGTTGAAGGGCCAGGAGGGTGTATGAGGTTGTTGTGAAGAGATATCAATGTCTTGTAGCTAAAGAAAATTCCATAAGTCCAAAGAAACAATGTGTAGGATCATGTGACCTAGTGATCTACCCCTAGGATCCCCAAACACCAACCTTAGGGTTAAAAACTCCAACAAAGGGAAACCAATAGTTCCATTAAACCATAGTAATCTTAAAGGAAGGACCAAAGGGCTCAAACATTAACACCAGTGTGGAATAACACCCCTCCTAGTAAAAAACATGGCCTCTCTCTCTCTCTCGGGGGAACATATGAAAGTGCATCAGGTACAGGTGTAGTGTAATAATGTATCAAAGAAAAATATTCCAAGAACATGAAAATCAACTGAGTAGTGAGAAAAAAATTCTCACATATGAACCATTTTTTCTCATTTCTTATTGTAGGAGAGCTCTTATACCATGTACAAATAACAACTCTGAATCTAAGAAAAAATCATTGGAAGTAGATATAGCTACAAGATAGGTCTCACAAGCATGCAAAAGGAAAATAAAAAGAAGAATAAAGAGACTGAATATAATAGAAGTTAAGAGTGATCCAATATATTTCCATGTATTATTGATCAACATAGTGTAAATTAAATAATACATCCTTCATAGGTAAATTCAAGTTTCTTAGGAGACAACTCATGCTAGCTCGTAAAGGCGACTTACCAAACATGATAAACCCCACATGTGGCTAAACCACTTTATAAATATGTCAAGGACCTCATGAATTGGATAAACCATGAGTGAGTTTTCATGAGTGATATAAAAACATGTTAAACATGGAATATGGAGAGAAAATCATGGACTATGGGTTGGCAACAAAATATAGTAGTTTCATAGTTGACTAACTTTACCTTATCCACATAAAAGCATGATAAAATATGTATAAAGATAGAATCTGCAGGAAGGCATAGTAACTAATTATGGGAGTCAATAAAGTTGGAAGGGTTTAACGAGAATCAGGATAAAGGAACTCTTGGGGTATATATGGTAAGTGTTGACCAAGTGGTGCAAGTGGATTCCAACTATCTAGGCTAGTAGGTAGCAATTTAATCAATAAATCTTAAATGTTGTTATTCTAAGTATGAAGTGACTTTATAATATCCCAACACCAATTAATAATTCAAAGAGTAATATCAGTAAAAATCACACCACAATGGTACCTCTATGTCAAAAATTCATATAAAAATATATTAATAAAAATAACATGCAACTCATCATAATAATCAATAACACTTTTTTTTGTTAACATAAATGTGAAATTATATTTATATATAAAATGGAAAAGTACAAAGCATCTCCAGGCCATGATATAGGATTCAAAGTTAGGTATGGATATGATATGTTTAAGAGTTTCTCTGCTATTGCCTACTCTTTTGGATATACAAAATTACAATGCTTTCAAGATCCTATACTACTTCCTTTATGACTACAAATTCAAACAAACTAAAAGCATAATTATAGGCAAAAAAACATAACTAAATATTTAGGTACAAACTAAAACTTCATTCCTAAAACTAGTTTTCCACTGCATCCAACTACACTATTGATACTTCATCCATAGGGAATGCCTCCTCCTACTCAAACAAAGGACAATTGTTACCCCTGAAAATCCCAGCCAAGTCTTCCTGGACCTCATTGAGACTTTCCTTCAGCTGAATGAAGAATGTCTCATTTATTTCATTAGAATTCATGTACTGCTACTTAAATCTATTTTTTCATATTGTCCATAGTAATATGAATTTTCTCATCCTTGACAGTTTGAGTCCTTTCCATTTCCAGTATCCTATTCCTAATATCCTCGACCTCTCCAACTTGAACCCAAGAGATTCCCTCTATATTGTCAATGTCAGTTTCAATACCAATGATATTAATATAATATTCTCCTATTATCCTCCAAATTTATCGATGAAACCTAAAATACACATCTCAACATTTCTTCTAATCAACCATGGTATTTTTCAGCATAATTACCTCCTAAAAAAAATATACTGAGATCAATAGGCTCACTCCCTTCTTGTCCTTCAAAAACGGAAGAAATGATTCTCCTCTCAGAAAAATAAATATTCCTAAATAGCTTCCAAACTCTCCCATGACTAACAAGATTGAAAACATGAGAGGGATCACCCATATCCAAGCACCAAATCATCATGTGGGAATAGTAGAAACTCATTCGTGCAAGGGTGGTGAATGTAAATATTCCCGGTAGGAGTATGAAACGTTCAGAACCTCCCACCTAATATATGATCCACATATTCTCCATTACCTCGTGACAATACCATAAACTTTGTTAATGTCCCATCTTCTTAAATGGAAGGCCAAGATGGCCTAGAGGCTCCCATGTGAATTTTGAGGTCGACGTTCCCAAACATATGGCTGAAGGGCCGAAATTTTTAAGAATGAAAACATGAATTCCCATTAAGAAGGGGGATAGAGTTGTTCACCCGTATTTTACCTTGGATTAACTTGGATCCAATGTTGGCAAGTCGGTCAACATCCTTATTATTCTAGGATTTAACATGAAAGAATTAGACCTGTTGATCCCAGTTTTGTTACTATTTTCAAATGATAAATTACTCTTTTGACATCTATTTTGTCACCTTTTTTACATATTCCTTCCATACAGCTTATCATTCAGCCTCAGGTACAAATACATTTGGGATTTATGCAAATTATGGTTTATTCTTTTTATTTCATGATTTTATTAATCTATTTGATGATATTTGGAAATTTGTTTGATAAATGAAATTGTTTTGCAGGTCATAGTCTTTGTGTGAGCTGATATTGGACATGCACCCATGCTAGATATGTGCAGATCGCATCTAACTCACCGTTCAGCCTCCCGATGAAACCATGCACTATTTGTTGGAATATTCCCAAACATTAAAGTGTAGAATGGTTTTTAGATTCCCCACTACCCATACATCTGATGAATGGATGATCCTCTCTCTAGAAGGCTCACCATCCTACCTTCTTTGTTTGACACCATGATTCATGCCCATGTCAACAAGAAACTATATGCCATAGCCCGCGTAAGTAGAACCATCGTGTGAAAGAGCAGGACGATGACTACATGTTAGCATATGATCATTTGTCTATAATAATGGTTTAGTATATCAGTAGTGGTTGACCACTGAAAGGTTCGACCTGCTCATCCTTGTAAACGCTATATATACCTTCCTCTAAGCGAGAGCATAGTTAGCTAGCATGTTAATCAGTCAACGTTAGGAGAGAAACTCTGTGACACTGTTCTAAATTTTAATACAAGTTATATTTATGTTGTTCATGCATGTCCCCATCTCTGTGAGTGTTTGATTGAGGCGCAACCATGATTGCTGAGAGGGCCCCTCAACAACCAGTGGTCTCCATTTTTGTGTGTATTTTTTTCATTTCTTTTCTTACAGTTAGTATAGTTTCATTTCCAGTTTGCTTATGTAATTCAGTTTCCTGTAAGTGTTTATTTCATTATCTCCTGTATCATGTGTTTTATTCTCAATATAGTTTCATTTCCAGAATCAAATAACCAGTTGCGCGCATAGTTAGTTTCCTTTCCAGTCTCTTTACAGCTTGTTGTTTATTTTGATATCGATAGTTACATAGACCTTCATTGCTTTATATCTTAGATTCAATTTACAATAGGATTAGTTCTATTAACTCTTGTTTTGTTATGAATTTACTTTGGTTATACCTTAGTTTGTTTTATAGACAATAGTTTCTTTATAATCATGAATTATCATAACTCTTTTCCCTGTTAGTGATTACTCAATAAGTCTACTTATTGTTCTTTATGCATATTGTTTCCATATGCACAAAATAAACTGATAATTAGATCATTTAGGCCATTTTCCAATTTTTTCTGTATACAGACCGCCTATTCAGACCATCTTCAGTCCGTTATCCAGCCCTTCGTTCAACCTTTGATATTTCCATTTTGTTTTAAGCTTGTCTAAAGGTTCTGTTTCTTTGGATTTTGAATTATGTTATATTTTGGAAATTAGATAATGATTATATTTACCATTAGGACCTTAGATTAGATTATTCAAAATATTTATCAAGTTCCATCCTTATCTTTCACCTCCTCTTACCTTAGTATGCTTTGAATTATGCTCTGCTCTGTTTCTTTTGTTTCTGATCTTTTCATTTATTATTGTCATAACGTTTGATAAGTATATCTCTAGTCTCATTTATCTTTGTGTATATATATATATATATTTAGAAGATATTTCTTAATCAATTTTTCTTTATTAAGTTTTCTACTTTCTTTGTTTCATTAAGTTTTTACTTGTTTATAAGTTAGATTTCCCTTGCATTCATTTCATATAATAATTTTTTATTTATAAAAGTAATCCTTAAAAAGAATCTTGTTTCTTAATTAGCAGATTAGTTGTTCATAACATATTGTTTATTCAAGAGTCATTTGCTTATGGAATAAATCACCATGTTTACCATCACCTGTAATTAGACATTCCTTAGTTTGCACATATTTATAGAAGTCAAAATAGATTCATTCCCATTTATTTTCTTTACTTCTTTTGAAAACCATTTTGACACTACTCCTTCTCCAGTTTCGATCACAATGAATGCATATCCTCAGAATCCCCAAGGAGAATGGAATTACATAGTTTAGTTTAACCGCTATGTACATTCGTTAATTATATGTATAGTTTAATTGTTGAAGTTCTTAAAGTATATTTAGTTGATGTAATCTTGTTTCCAATATTATAATTCCTTGTATAGTCACTTTCTGAAGTTGTTTATGAAGCTTTCTGATTCTTAGATTAAGAAGTGGAATAGTTAATTAATAGGTAGTTTACTTTCTTAGAGTAGTATTGTTTATATATTTACCTTTCAGTATTTGTTTGTAGAATAGGGTACTATAAGTTGATACTACTCTCGTCTAATACTTTGTTCTGGTTTAATAACCTTAATAGTTTAATTTCTAGGAGTTTGACTCGGTTTTTCGTTTTGAAATATATTTTGATCTTTTCTTTGTTAAAATATTTCCATGACAAAGAACCCCTATACCTTCGCATATACTTTGTGTCAACTCTAATTTTACCAACCTCGATCGATAATTAAATATTTGGTGAATTATTTAAGACATTATAACACCCAACATTTTTGGCACTGTTTTCGGGGAGTTTTTCAGTAAGGTAGAATAAGTAGAATCCCCTTATGAAGTTTAGCAATAGGATAGTGGTGAGGGAGCAGTAAGATGAGAGGTAAGAACCTACGCATCTGTTATAACAAGCGCCTCCAAATCCAGCAGTAGCAGTACTAGTAGCATAGGTTTTCCCTTTAGTTTAGTTTTTCATGAACAAACCTAGACATTCTAAGGGTAGTTACGTTAGAGCTCAATATCAAAGCCTCATTAAAATTCCTACTAACCTTTACGGGGGACGAAATACACCAACTACTAACTCAGCAGAAAGGTATCGAGGAACCCACATAGGAAGTAGTTCTACTTAGAAACTTGAAGACTTTATAGGAGAAACCATAGACAGTGAGGAAATCCTAGCGGGAAGTCTTAAGGATCCCATTGTTGAAGAAATTCAAGAGGGTCAACCGTTGGAAACCCTCAACCCTCCACTAGTGCAGAAACCTAACAATATAATTTTCTCATTAGTAGGGGACCCTAAATTTGTTGATTTCATTGATCCTTCCCAGGTACAAGCCCTCTTTGGAGGCTCAACAAATACAATTTGTTCACAGATAGAAACCTCCACGGTAGTACCTACCATGCCTATAGAATTTAAAAAAAACAAAGTTGATCATAGGGAGATCTCCCTTGAAAAAGAACATTGGGACACCCCATTATCACCTCGAAAGGAGCCTCCTAGGTACACGCTCTTTAGGAATCTAAACTACATGGAGCGACAGGGAGAGAATGAATATCATGACGAGGTTAGCAATGATGAAGGGGAAGGAGAAAATCGACTTGAGACTACCTTCAGGTTCCCTATTTAGACACTGTACAAGATGTAAATATGAAGAACATCCTTCCTTCCTCCTTACCGACTTTATATGGGAAGAGTAATGAAGACCCGTACAAATTTTTGTTCAAGTTTGACATCCTCTATAGAAGTTATAACTATATACAAGATGCTCACAAATTAAAACTCTTTCCTACTATACTGAAAGACTCTGCTTTAAAATGGTTCATGGGATTAGGATAATCTAGTATCGGGACTTGGGAAGATATGAAAACTACATTCTTGCAGAAATATCAAGAGTATTACAAACCCGGAGACTCTCGAAATGATATTATTAAGATACAAAAACTCAAATATGAGAGCTTGGAAGACTATATAGAAATATTTATTTATACACTACATAAATCTAAACATAATGATCTTTGAGAATATGCAGTACGAACACTCTTCCTTAAAGGGATCTCAGAATACCTAGTAGAAAGCCTTAATCTTATGGCATTTGGAGATGTCTCCCACAAATATTTTGCACAAATTGGGGAGATGTGTAGAAATTACTCTAGAATTAGGGGGAGATTTGGGAGAAATATTTGAGAACATTATAATAGAAATCTAAAATGGAATACTCCCAGTTCAGGAGGAGTCACAAGGATAGAGTTAGGAAACATATTGGAAAATTTCAAAACCAATATTCTAGGAGCAATGGGTTCCCAACTAGGTGTGTTACAAGCTAAGAAAAAGAAAGAAGAGGAACGAGAAATGATGAGTATTTTCTGTCCAAGATTCAGAACTAAAAATCCCCAATGGGAATTCCCATTAAATAACATCTTTGTATGTCATATCTGTATGAAAGAGCATCCAACAGATGATTTTCCATTATTACCAAGGTTACAAGTCATATACGAGAGTGGGGATGTTGGTGAAACATTGAGGAGGCCTCCTTGGAAACCAAGGGACTCCCCACCATATCAAAATTTGTCACAAAAATCCCCACCTTATTATCAACCCTACCAACCACCTCAATAGTGGAACACTACAAGTTGGTAGCTTAGGATACCTTAGTATCCTCCTCCTCCTCATTTTACTCAACAACAGTATTGGAGGGGACAGTCCTACCCCCAGTAACCACCTATCTCTACACCTAATAATCTGTATCCTCAGCACTCAGCCAATACCCAACAATTTTTACCAGGGTTTGTGCCTCCAGTCCCCCTTATTACACAACAACCTCATCATTTCCAGAATAAAAACTTTCCATGACCTACATTATTACATGCACAACCGATACCTAACTCCAGTAATAATCCAAATCAATATCTTAATAGCATTGATTTGAAAACTCTTCCATCCTACGTTATTTTGACTGTACCCATACATGAGATACAATTACGATCTCGAAGAGTTGTGGATGACATACCCAAGTCATTAGTCATCATTCGTGAAGAGAATCAGGAAGAATATTCTAATGAAGTCATGAATTATGATATTTTGTAGGATGTGTCAAAAATTCCAGTGCATACCCATCCTCAACAAGAACCAACTCAAGAATGAAGAATCCCTCCATTTCCAGAACGATTAACAATAGAAAAACCTGTAATCCATCCTGAGTACTATATTTTGAATGAATTAAAAAATGTCTGTGTCAAGATCCCTCTATTACAAGCTATTAAGGATATACCAATTTACAGTAAAGTAATAAAGGAATTCCGCATTAAGAAACTAGGAAGGAAACAAAATTACCCCCCATTATTCATGTTATAGGTGAAATGTCTGAATGCATGACTGACCAATCTAGAATTGCAAAGTATACAAACCCAGGAAGTCCAGTAGTGACTGTTATCATAAATAATAATTCCATAGGAAATACACTTATTGATTTAGGATTGATTGTTAATATGATGAACACCGCATATTAGAAGTTTTACAGTTGGGACAATTTCTCCTACCAACCCCCTCAATTCTAGAACTAGCATACCATACTACGGTGAAACCTGTTGGGGTTCTGGATGAAATTGTTGTATCAATGGCCTCATGGGAATATATTGTTGATTTCATGGTATTAGAATCAAAGGATCCTTCTAAAGGACATCCTATTATACTGGGAATGCCATGGTTGGATACCTCCAATGCCTTCATAGGATGTAGGGATGGGGAAATGACCATTTCTAATGGGTTGTCCACACAAAAACTGGCTTTATACCCCCCAGCACAACCTATAACTGAAACCTTGTGGTGGTTATATTTACCCTTTAGGGATGAAAATATTGAATATCTCTTCTTTCCTAGTGACTACTCCCAGGCACTTCAGGAGCAGACTACTAAGAATGTATTAAACCAATTTGTCTCTTCAACAACTTGTATAGATTTTCCTTAGTATTTTGCTCAATTCAATTAAATTTTTGGAGATGAGTTTCAAGAAAATATGTCTCTCTCAAACTTCGTAGAGAAACCATGTGTCTTTGCAATTGAAGAGCACATAGGGTCTTATACTGTGCCTTGTGAATTTAGCCCTCGGAAAGTTTTACACATAAATGTAGGGTTAACCGAGAGTCAACAAGAACAATTGCTTAAGGTCCTTAAAAATCAATCCAGATAATTTGCGTGGAACTACACCGACATAAATGGTATACACCTTGACACTTGTATTTACCATATCTACATGGATGTCATTGTATCCCCTATAAGGAAACCTCAGAGGAGGATGGACCCTACTTTGAAAGATATAGTAAAAGAAGAGTTACAAAAAATCCTCAATGCTAGTTTCATCTATCCTATCTTGGACAGTAAATGGGTGTCTCTTCTAGTGGTAGTCACAAATAAAGTTACAGGGAAATGGTGTATTTTTGTTGATTTTAGAGAGCTAAATAAGGCCACTCTTAAAGACTAATTCCCTTATCCCTTTATTGATCAAGTGCTACATAATCTGTCTAGTAAGCAATATTTTTACTTTCTTGACAGGTATAGTGGATACAATCAGATTTTAATAGCACCCTAGGATTAGGATAAGACCACTTTTACAGGCCCTTGGGGAACATATTCCTATAGAGTTTTTCCATTTGGCTTATGTAATGCACCTGCCACTTTTCAACGTGCAGTTTTAGGAATTTTTGTTGATCTTATACATGACTATGTAGAGGTGTATATGGATGATTTTAGAGCCTATGGTAATACCTTTCAAGAGGCCCTTGATAAAATTGAGAAGGTCCTGATCCGATGTCAAGAAACAAACCTAGCCCTTAGTCACGAAAAATGTAAAATGTTATTAACATAAGGTATAGTCTTGGGGCATCATGTTTATTCTCAAGGAATCAAGGTAGATCCTACTAAAATAGAAGTAATTGTTGGCCTTCCTTCTCCAAAAACTCAAAAATAGGTAAGGATATTTCTTGTTCATGCAGGCTATTATCATTGTTTTATTGAAAATTTCGCTAAAATAGATGCACCAATGTTTAAACTGCTTACAAAGGATGTAGAATTCCAATGGACTGAATCTTGTCAAAGTGCTTATGAAGTATTAAAAGATAAATTATCAGTGGCACCAATACTTAGGGGTCCTGAATGGTCCCTTCCTTTCCATATCTCCACTGATGCTTCTGATATAGCCATAGGAGGAGTCCTAGGAAAAAAGGAAGGCCAAGCATCTTATGTCGTTTACTTTGTTAGCATGAATTTAGCTCCTACCGAACTAAATTACACTGTCACTGAAAAATAATTCTTGGCAGTAGCCTATGCTATTAATAAATTTCGTCATTATATTATAGGATATGAATTTTTTGTGCATACAGACTATTCTTCCATCATATTTTTTATGAATAAACCAATTACCAATGGTAGAGTGATGCAATGGCTTCTTCTATTACACGAATTTAATATCACTATCGTCGATCGACCTAGTAGAGAAAATTTGGTAGTAGATTTCCTCTCTCGTATGTAACATGATGAAGGTGCTAAACTTGTTGATGATACTTTTCCCGATGAACATTTATTTTCTATGTCTGTTCAAACCCCTTGGTTTGTAGATATTTCCAATTATCTAGAAATTTGGAAATTACCAAACCACATGTCCCCACACGAGAAACACTGCATTATAGTCCAGAGATCTAACTATTCCTTGGTTGATAATGACTTCTTTCACACTGGTCCATATCTTATTATTAGATGATGTGTACAAGAGGACGAGTTAACAGAAGTCCTCCATGCATGCCATGATGGGCCATGTGGGGGACACTTTTCTGACAAGCAGACAACATACAAAGTATTACATTCTGGGTATTACTAGACAAGCATTTTTAAGGATGTTTCCAGATATGTTACAGGATGTGATAGCTGCCAAAGAATGGGTAGACCTACGTCATCTGATGAGATGCCTTTACAGCCTCAGGTCATGATTGAGCCTTTTGAGAAGCGGGCTCTTGATTTTGTAGGACCAATTTCTTTCATGTCCTGTAAAAAGAAATATATCCTAGTTTACACAGAATACATTACCAAAATTGGTAGAAGGTAAAGCTTTGTTTAGGGCTACGAAGAAATATGTGATAGAATTTATATATGAAGAAATATTCACTCGATTTGGTATACTAGAAAAATCGTCACTGACCAAGGTTCTCAATTTACCTCTAAATTAATGAAAGAGATTACCACAAAATATGGTATACAACATTGCAAATCCTCACATTACCATCGACAAGCCAATGTCCAGGTAGAATCAACCAATAAGGTATTGGAATCTATCTTAACTAAAACTATTCAGCTACATCATAAGGATTGGGAAGATAGACTCTCAAAGGCCTTGTGGGCCTATAGGATAACATGGAGAAACGCTACTGAACATACCCCTTATGAGCTAGTATATGGCACGGGGATTTTACTTAGTGAACCTCTCACATAGCACGTGTGATCGTAGGATATTAAAGAATACCGTTAATTTCGAGAGATATTGACCCAAACTCTTTTTGTTGAAACCCCTTCCCAATACTTAAAACTTCCTCCCCACCCCTTTTTATACCTCAATCCTTATAAACCACCCTACCCACCCCCACCTTAAACCCCTCATCCCCCCAATACCTACAATATATTGGTTTGATTTTTTATAATTTTAAAAACCACAATATGAACTAACTAGATAGGATATTGGTAAACAAGTGAATCCCCCATGGTATATGGCAAGCAAGTCCTTTTACCTATGAAGTTCCAAGTTAAGACCTTTCATATGGCTGCACAGTTAGGAATGGATTTGGATGGGGCACAAAAACAACGAGTTTTACAGATTAACGAGTTAGATAAAATTAGAGAGGATGAACTCCAAAGAACAATGCTAATACATAATCAATGGAATAAATGGAATGGTAAATTTATTAACAAAAAACAATTTAATACTAGGGATTGAGCATTACTATTCGACTCAAGGTACAAACATTTTAAAGGAAAATTAACTACTCATTGGATGGGTCCATATGAAGTAGTTATAGCTTTTGATAATGGGTCAATAGAAATTAAGATAATTGATGGTTCACAAATTTCCTTTGTAGTAAATGGACATAGACTTAGATTTTACCACCAACCAATATCTAAATAGGATTTCGTACAAAATGTCTTGCAGCAGAAGGAGATGGAACAGGTTGAAGAGGAAATTATTCCTCCTCCTCCTGATCCTTAAAGTTATTTTGGGTTGTCATTAGTTGTATATATGTAAATATGTTTCTGTTCACCCAAATAAATAAGATTCATTTCTAACAAATTAACTACATTTATATAGAGGATTCATTCCCATGATCATCTGTTGTAGTTTTGTCAATTAAAGCAAAAATACTCTTTTCCTTTTTCTCATTCTTATGAATTGTATAGATGCTTTTGTTATGAATAAATATGAATCATATAACAAGTGATTTTGCAGTTTGATTACAAATACTTTATCTTTATAAGCAGCTCATGAGGTATTATCTGAAAAGGAAAGTGCACTAAAAGACTCATAATGTATCTTAACTCTTTTTGGGTACTTTCAAAAATAGAAGTTTATAGTGAAAATTAAAATAATTCTCTGTATATCATTTTATCTATTATTCCTTATGATTTTATATATGGTGTTTTGATTCAGACATGTACATTTCTTATTTATTGGAACAATTGCTTCAAAATCCTACTCTAATCATCATGTTCTTCAGATTCTCATCTTACACCTATGGACTACTAGTTCATCATATACTTATTATAAAAACTTCTCTCTTAAGCATTTTTGTGGTAAATCAAGAGTAAGTGGAGTTTCTGCTTGTGGGGAACATTATTGATCTTTTATGAAGGAGATAGACTGAGAGATCAAGGGATATATTTAAGTTATTCTCTTTTGGCATGATCTATGGTTTTGGCCATTATAAAAGTTACATGTAAGGTTTGATCTAGAAAGTTGAATTATGTGTTTAGTGGGATGAACACACTCTAGTACCAATCAGCTTCCATATATTTAAAATCATTGTACGAGGGAAACCCACCGGGGTACTGAACAGGTCTACTAGCAGTGGGGCTATGCTTACCTGGTACCAAGATAAACTCGCTGGGGTACTGAACAAGCCTGCTGGCAGTGGGGCAATATTGGGTAAAAGAGATTGGTTTAATGCACCACTATGCACATGGTTCCTCAAAAATGNCTAATTCAACCAATACCTAGGATATGATTATCCTAGAAATGGGACCCATAGCTATAAAATCTTACAAACTCCACGAGGTAAACTCAAAATATTCTTGAGATGACAAGAAATACTTACAATGAGGCATGGAC
Organism: Pseudotsuga menziesii; assembly: GCA_001517045.1. Taxonomy (NCBI): domain Eukaryota; kingdom Viridiplantae; phylum Streptophyta; class Pinopsida; order Pinales; family Pinaceae; genus Pseudotsuga; species Pseudotsuga menziesii. Next base: position 154,398 of record LPNX010708065.1, read on the forward strand.
GACTAGCTTTTCCTATGTCATTTTTTGAGTTATACTATCATTATTCACGTGGTTTTCCTAAGCACTCTTATTTTTATGATGAATGTACATATCTAAATCATTTCCATTTATTAGTTAGTCTTTCTTTTTCTTGCAAAAATAATAACAACGTGATAGAACTTTGTACTAAACTATTTTGAAATTACTTAGTTTTTCTCTCATGGCTTGAGGACACGCCATATTTTTGGTTTGGGGGGGAAGATTATACTATCTTTATTTTTCTGACTATTTATAAAAGGTTCATTTATCTCTGACAAATGACAAGTGTTTTTAAGATGATGCAAGTAGCGGGACCTGGTCCTAATCTTGGATGAATAAGGAAGAATGCAATTGAAGATTCAATAGAATTGTTCTATATGATCCTCTTATGGGATGGCAGCCTAGAAAAATTCACTACATGATTAGTATCAACCCGATCCAACGAAGCATATTTTTACAAAAACCCCATATGAAATATCATATGTAGGACCATATGAAGGGTCAAATGTTGGTCCGAATGGAATGCTAAATGATGATCTGAAGAAAAAACTGTGATATTATAGAACTAATGGTTAAGTGTGCTATGGTGTTTGTTAACCCAAAAAATCCCTCACTCAGCTCTACATGGCCTACACCACCCAATGACACCCATACACGACCTTCGTAATGCCCCATTAGACCCCCACACCCTCAAAAAGGCTTAAAAATGAGTAAAAGGGCTTAAAAACCCCCAAAAGGAGCCTAAATAACTCTCCTAGGGGATAAAGCCTCCAAAAAGGAGCTGAAACCCCTCAAAGGAGCCTAAAACCCTAAAAGGAGCTAAAGTTAGGGAAAAAGGGGCTAAAATCCCCAAAAAGGGCTAAAGCCCCGACCAAGGGCTTAAAACCCTAAAAGTCCCCAAGAAAGCTATAAAAGGAGGGGTGGGGGTCACTCTAAAATAGACCTCTCTTGCATACTATTATGTTTCCCATGGATTCCTTGAGACCTCTTTGCCTCTCAAGCCACCCACATCCCCCTCTCTTCCACTCATCTCCCCCATTGAGCCATAGCTCTTCCATTGCTGAGTGAGATATGGAGGTGCTTCTAGCCAGGGCATGGTGGCCCATTTCACCAAAGTAGAGGTATAACATCATTTTTTTTATGTATTCACTTTGTTAGTTTAGTTTTTTTCTGACCACCATTTGTTTGCAGGTTTATTGTATCTTAATAGTTGTTTGCAGGTAGCCAAGGTAGAGCCCTAACCTTGTTTGCAGAGGGGCTCATGGCCATACTCTTTCTTGTTCTTTGCTTTCTTTCTATTCTACTTTTCTTTCTGCATTTTACACATGTAGTAACCTACCCTTATTTCCTATAGATAGAAGGGATCCATTCCCGCCCCTGTAGCAAGGAGAAATCCTTGCTACAGAACTAGCGACCCTACCAGGTTGATCCCACAGGATCCCTGGGTTAGTTTTCGAATTTTTAGTTTCTTGTTCAATTTTTTTCCCTAGGTTAATTTTTCTATTAAATGTAGTTTAGATTGCTGTTTATTTACATTTTCATTTATTATTGAGCCTCCTCAAGGCCAATCCAAGCCCATTTGACCACAGTACCAGTTACTGTTAGCCATTCTATGATTTGCAAATCACTCAACTGTGCAAAAAAAACCGAACCAAATTTCTGAAAATTCACCTATGTTCAGGATCATTTTATGCCCAAATAGTTGAGCCATTTTCTAATCTTCCCACGGTTAGGGGTAAAAGGGCCCATTTTCGAAGTGGATTTTCAACCGTTTGAGGTAATTCCTCACGGTTTGATTAGAATCCACTTCGCAAAAACATGACCTTTACAGGTGCGCGACCCATTTTTGGGCTTCACTGTTTTCTTTTATAGGGAATATCAGTGCGGCTCAGCCACCTCTGTCTATCATTATAGTTCAATTTCAATTTCTGTTACAATTTACTGCAATTTCATGTACAAACAATGTGTAAATTACAACTAAAATCGACAATAAAATTAACAGTCTTTCATATCCTTCCTCCTCTACCCAGTTATAACCCTTCGAGGTATTTTGGGATACGGCAAAGGGCAAGCTTGTATAGTCCTAGGCCCTTCATTGAATATTGTTCTAAACCATTAAAATCAGATGACCTAGAAGGTAGAGGGGGTAAAGAAGGAGGGCATCTCACTGCGCTAAGTGTCCTCCTTGTTGACCAACCTTGCATCCGAGAGGTGACCTATGGATCTACGGATGGGCTTAGTCCCATTGTGTTGAGAGACCATCACGTTTTCTTGGTTGAAGAGGAATATCAGTGTAAGGTAGTCATCTAGTTAGGCCATCAACATTTAGGGTTAAAAATGTATCTGTTTACAAATTTTTGATTATTCAATGCTTGCACAACAATGATATGAAATATACCACAATATGATGAATTCATAAACCATTTTCAGCCACCTAATACTAGGAAGACATAAAAAAAAATACACCATACCAAGTAATCAACCCAACTCAGTTCATGATGCTGAGAGAGCCTTAAAATTTATCAATTTACACTAAGTTCAAACAAATCTGCAGTCTTTGAGGACATAATTCCCTGACTGATTCAATCATGGGAAGTACTTGGGTTCTACCAAGAAACTCATTCTGAGGAGTACCATGGCAACCCCAAAGTAGCTGGTCATTGAGAGGAATTGCCAAGCAAAACGAGCAACGACCCCCACCGATTGAGTAGAAACGCCCATGAGGAAAAAGCTAAGTGTTGTCTTCCGACAGTCTTGGTGGCTGAGTGACTACCTATAGCCAATAGGAAGCCATTGAAAATGGGGTCCAAACATCATTCCCATCAGTTTGATAAACATCTGACACAATTGATCCTCCACGCTCTTCCTCATACCTAAGAGGTGAACCACCACCATTTGGGACATTAAACTGACACCATCGAAACCATTCTCAGCGGTCTCCCACACCATCAGAAGGCCACATAGCCTCTGATTCAGATTCAGACCCATACCAGTATGAACCAGAACTCCATACTGCACCATCAAGCCCCATGGCTGGTGCAAATCCGTATCCATTTTCCGGCATAACCATAGCAAGTTGACCCATGTCCACACCACAATCGGTCACCAACAACCCTGCAGGTGGCCCAAGCACACTCATGCAAACTATCATTAGTCATCTGTCACCACCCATAGTGACCATCCAAGCCGACCCACTTGCAACACATGGAGACAGTGGCCCTTCCACACACACTGCCCCTCCTGCCACACAAAGGGCAGTGGACCATCCATTTACATTGCCCCTACTTTTATACATGGGGGCAATGTTGCCTCCACCCACACTGTTCCTCCCACCACAATTGGGGGCATTGGCCCATCTACAATGGCACAACCAATACCCCCAATTATGCAGGCACATTATGCACCTACAAACCCCACCACCATCCCTTCCCCATCTCACATCAACCTGGGGTCTAATATTCCTTTCATGTCTCATATTAACTTTCCTGATTTGACTTGATTGAAAAATGAACCCATTCACCATCAAGCGTTTTGGCCTCCAAAGCCAACTAAGCTGCCATCAGACATCCCCAAGTTTGAAGGCAAGGTAGGGGAATGTCCCCAAAACCACATTATGACATTCCATCTATGGTGCTCATCCAACAACATCGTAGATGATTCCATCAGGATGAGGCTATTCCAATGCACCCTTACAGGTGCTGCGGCCAAATGGTACATTGAGCTACCGCAGGCCAAATATCCATATTTCAACTCCTTAGATTTCATGTTCCTATAGTATTTCCAAATCCCTATCAGATATGATGAAAGGGTGGAGATCATGTTATCTTGTTGGCAAAGCACTACGACACATATAACCGACCACATCCATGAGTGGCGGTGACGTCGCAGCTTATGTAAAATCCAACTTGACAACAGGATCTTCTTGGATTGGTTCCTCAAGACCTTGCTCCCACCCATAGCAAAGGACATCCCATCCGAACATCCCCAATCCGAAGAGGAGGCCATATTGAAAGCCCAACAGTTTGACCTTATCTATGCCTAGTCTGGATATTTGTACACCGTCATTCCAGACTCCCCCAGTGCAAACACCTCCTACCGGGATGCACCAGGGGCATCCCATGCTGCAGACAACATCATAGACTCGGTCTCCCAAAAACCACAACACCATTTGACACTACATGTCATTACACCACAACCAAGCAACACTGCTAGTGTTGCTTACCAAAATGAAGCTCCGAACTATGCAAGACTGATGTCCTAGTCCGGAGCAACAACTTCCTACGCACAACCTGTTCCACCACAGTAGGATCAAGCCATGGCATGGATAACACAGTAGTATGCGGGGAAAATGCCCACATTTGTGGCACCACAACCCACCCAAATTTATTATGCACCACCAGTGAAAGCGGTTCAAGCCCCCACCCCTACTCAACCCGCTCAATTGGGACAAGTATTTGCACAACAAAATCGTCCCAACCAGCCTGCCCCCAACAATCAACAAGGGAAAGCTAGAAATAATCGGCCCTGCAACCAAGCCAATAACCAATCGTAGGGAGGTTGTCAAAAACCAAATCCTCCCAACAATGCCGCAGTGAACCGACCCGCCGAAAACCCCCCACGACCAAATGCTCCTAGATGCAATGCCTCGTTGCGTACAAACCAACCATGCACACTCTGTGAGGTCTATGGGCACTATACATTTGAGTTTCCCCTCATGGGTTGCACCAAGCAGGCCATTTAGAACGAGGTTCAATAGGCCGCAAATGCCATGAACCAAGCCCAACCCAACCCGACACCACAAGGACCTCCCCCCATGGTGCTTCAAAACCACTTTCAAAACCCACTACTAGTACAAGGATTGGTGGCAACCACACCCTATCCCCAGGCCAATCCCAACACTCCAGGGGCACCTCCCATGGCCGAAACAGGTGTTCACCACCTGCTAGCCATGACGACTAAAGAGATCAACTTACAAACTAGACGGAATCAGTACGGTACCGCCACCAAACCCGGTGACACATCAGCGGAATCAACATCTAAAATAGTCAACCTACCTCTTCAGTTACACCTGTTCCTGCACCCACCCATATGTAGAATTGCAATAATGCCACGGCTAGAGCTGCAGTTAGCTATAGCATTGTGGATGACCTGGCCCAAACACCAATGACCATGTCCGCCCTGGAGGTACTCAAAATGTGCCCAACATAGTGGAAAGCATTACTGGCCACCCTGGGGGTCGTAGACCCCTCCGACTCCAAGTTGATCACATTCAACATGGAGAATGAGAACCACACATGCCATCAACCATCGCCTTCCAAATCGTAGTATCTATCCGAAACTTGGTTGTGCATCAGTGCATAGTAGATGAGGGGGCATCTACGTGCATTATGTCTACCCTAGTTTGGCAGAAACTGGGATCACCAATTCTGCAACCATCCTCCACAACTCTGCGGGCTTATGATGGCCATCCCACTAAATCCCAAGGAATCCTCCCCCATGTACCCATCACATTAGCTGGGAAGACAGTGCTAATCGACATAGAGGTCGTCAATGCTCAACTGGACTATAACCTTCTCCTCGAAAGGAGTTATATGTATGCCATGAGAGCATTCACATCAATTGTATTCCATCTCATGATGTGCCCCCATGAAGAGAAGATCGTGACGGTTGATAAAATCACATATCATGATCCACAATGGTTAACAGCACTAGCCAATGTTATCCCTACCATCACCACCATTGAGCCAGAAGGGATGACTACACATACTAATGTTGTCCCTACAACCAACACTATGGTTGACAACATATCATCCTACCCATTGTTAAATGTGGGCCCTATGTTATTTTTCAATCCCACCATGACAGCTTCTTTCCCCTCAGTGTCACCACCACCGACACAAAATGAGACGACGGACTTGTCCACGGTCTCATCCAGCACCGCTACACCCAAAAAACAACCGTAACCTCATCCCCAACCACAACGACAACATCATTCGTAGCCGCAACACCAACATCAGCCACAACATCACCCGCAGCAGCAGCATTTTGCATAGCTGCAACCACAACTACAACCCCACATGCAACCGTCAGGGATATATCTAAGCTCATATCCAATCCATACAATTCCCTTCCTCTTCCCCCCGCCTGGTGTCATGAGCAAGCCGGTAATGGCCACCTTAAGCCTGCCCAACTTTACATTGGGAAATCCGATGTGGTATCTTATTCCACCGGCTCAACCAGCAATGCCCTAGGTTGTTTTAACCCCAGTGCAACCCATTGCAGTCGAGTCTCACCCTCCACCCAGTTCGCAAAATCCATCCACCGCACCTGCACCTGCACCGCCCCACCCAAAAAGGGCCAGGGGCAAGAATTCCAAAGCCACCGCAGAAGCGTGACAAGTCCCGTCTTGCACCGTTTGCAAGCAACAGGGCCATCCAACTCATAGTTTCCCTGAAATCCCAATTATCCATGTGCATTTAGATGCCATGGATACAAACGAAAACATCCCCATGGTTGAACTTCCAACCGTGCCAATAGTCAGAAACAAGTCACTGAGAACAAACCATGCGTGCACCCTCTGCAGTTTGTATGGACATTACTCTCACCATTGCCAAGACTTGCCCAAATTTCAAATGGCTTTAGCTGACCTCCGTCAACATTCCCTCAAGTCTGAGATCACCTTGATCGAAGAAGTTCACCCCACACCACCTTCTTCAGACACCATGTCCATTTACATGATGTACAGTTCTATAGACCCTCTTGTCTCCACCATCACCGATGGTCCATCAGACCTATCTCTTCCATTGTTTCCTCAACCACAACCGCAACCTCAATCGCAACCTCAACCTCAATTACCAGGGAAATAGTGGGGTTCATTCCCGATAAACATGATCCTTTTGCTTTTCCTTTTCCTTTTCCTTTTCTTACCATCTGGGATCATGAGTAAGTCTATCTTGGAAACCCGCAATCTATAGGATTTCACACTGGGAGATCCTGTGTGGTACCTTGAACCACCTACCATCCCTCTGAGGCCCCAAGATGTGTTGACTCATGTCTGGCTAATTTAGATGATGTTGCACCTACCTCCAGGTCCATCAAATACTCCTCCTGTCTCCAGGCCTGCCCCTCTTCCTCCAACATAGACTAGGGGCAAGGCAACAAAAAACACAACTAATACCATTTACATGATCCCTAGCACCAGTTTCCCTTTCGCCTTATCGGCTGTTGAAGATCCACTTGATCTATCCCAGAACCACTTATGCGATGACAGAGATATATGTAAGATTGCCTTCGGTTTTACCCCATTCCCTTTAAACCATAGTGTGGAATCGGTTCTTCCCATAAAATACCACTTTCGTCATCTCGCCTTGCTAATGACCTTCGTCTCAGCAAGGGGGCATACCTCTTCGCTGACTCAGACGGTCTACTCTTGAAGAAGTCGTGCAATGGGCTCCACCTTAAGAGATTCTATGCCTGATATAACCACTATGAGTCCCTTATAGCATAGTTTTTTCCCTTTCTTATTTTTCAACGTTTTTTTTAGCACAAGTCAGGGGAAGCACCATCAGCTGCTAATCCAAAGTCACTTGGAACCAATTCTAGACACCTCTCACACCTCTAGGCTCAAACTTATATCTCCTTATGAGACCAATGTCTCATGTTTAACAAATAAATTTCGGGACCATTTCCCAAAAGTCACCTCGATTTACTAGCCACAATATGACGATGCAAGTGTCTATGGAATTGTACTTGTATCACTCTTCCCTACCACTACTCATGTGGGTTTTCAGGCCACCACCCGTTAAGGGTCACCATTTTTCTTCTTATTTTGTATTTTAACACATAGTTGTCTACTTCATCCACCGCACCTTACGCGGATCTCTGGACCATTGTCCACAAAACTATTTATTTCTCTCGCATGTATTTGGCATATAAGTGCCCTTAGACTTGCACTCACATCACATGTAGTCAAGTCCATCCACCACAACTCACAAACAGCTCTCCCGACCTCTGTCTAAGAGCCACCTCGATTTGCATGCCTCTACCGCACCGACTCGTGAGCCTCTGCCGCAATCTATCTCATGCATGTATTGGTATGTTTGAGAGCCTTCTGCTCCATCCATACTACACAAACAACCTCTGGACCACTATCCATTGTCCCTTCATGGGGCACCTCCTATGCCACCGCAATCGGTTTACTATACTAGAGTTTTGTTTAAGCTCTTTTCTGACTCCTAAAAACAATGAAAAGATATCCGAGTGCAGCTGCTTCCTTTCCCACTCGATAAAAAATAGGAAAGGGCATCTACATCATCTCATTTACCTCCTTTTCAGACCATGTAGACTATCAAATGAAAATGACCCCCTTGGCATATTCAAGCCAAGACCATTCCCCTCTGCATACTTTTATGATTTCTCGGGCAGAGGGACCGCACTTTATGAAAAATATCACCACAGGTTTTTGTTAAGCTCTTTTCCAACCTTCTCATCAAGAAAAGATTGTCGAGCAAACTCGGTTTCGTTCATGCTTGTAAAAGTATCTGAATGACCGTCCAGTCAGTATAGGTTTAACCTTTTCTGGCCTGATTGGACTACCAATGGTAAAGACGTCTCTCATCCCCTATAGGATGGGTGAGTTCTCCTATTTATACTTTTATCCTTTTTCAGGCACAGGAGACTACCAACGAAAAATATCCCCCACTAGAGTCTTCTTCATGCTTTCAGACTCTCTAAAATTGAAAGCACCATTGAGCATTTACTTTCTCAGGCTCACCAAAAATCCACGAGATCATACCATAACGATGTCCCTAGACACCACCCCACAGAAAACAATTTTCCAGCATTCCCCCTTTGTGTCGCCTTTGTTCAGAGTACTTGACACTATGTCTTCCTTGGATCCCATCAATATAAAAAATGTCCACCTCCTCTAAGTATTTCACATCTGCAATGACATTCCCGGTATTACATCTATGATCCCATTCCCATGATTCAGTTTCATTTTCTTCCTAGTCCACCCTGCCGTCATACTCTGAACAAAGGAAGTTTGATTCTATCACACTCCCTCTGCCCTTTTTCAATTATTTCCCTCCCCCTCCCCGCCCCCATTCAGTGGGTTAGTCCGTAGATTGTCTCACACCTTTCGGTTATTTCCCTCTTGCTTCTGGTTAAAGAAACATCATTGCCTTGACTAGGGGCAGGTCTCCCTCTGTCGAAAACAACACACATATTCCAGAGGATAGACCTAGAGGTCCCTATACCTTGGTTTCATTAACATCATTGATGAGCTCCTTGGACCACTTGAGAGGAGTCCTTAGTGCCTCTTGGGATGGTTGTTTCTCATGTGCTCGACTTCAACTACATCATCACACCGTTGAGATTCGTATAGGATTTGGTCCGTGCAATATTTGGTCAAAGATCCCAGATGTCACATTAGAGGAAATTTCAACTCAAAATGGGCCGCCTAAAATGAATTAATAAAATAATAGTTAAAATAATAAAATAATATTTATTAATTTTGGAGGAAGAAAATAAAAAAACTACTTTTTTGTTTGTATTTTTGACATATCTCCCAGTGTTTTTACTCAAATTTAGATCGGGAGAGCAAGTTGGATGCAGAATTAAATTCTGCATCCAACGTGTACCCACTCGAGATACTTTTGATGGACCCCGCTACCCCAAAAATAAGAAATACCTGAAAAAAATGGAATGATGACATCATCATTCCATTTTTTCAGGTATTTCTTATTTTTGGGGTAGCGGGGTCCATTAAAAGTATGCCGAGTGGGTACTCGTTGGATGCGGAATTTAATTCTGCATCTAACGAGCTCTCCCGATCGAAATTTGAGTAAAAACATGGGGAGATATGTCAAAAATACAAACAAAAAAAGTAGTTTTTTTTATGATACCTATCCCCAAATTTATATTAAAAAAGTGTTTAAGACCTATACAGTATTTCAAATTTAAAGCAATTTCATTGGCTAACACATGATGACATGGAATTTGAATAAAAGTTAAAAGGCCCATTTTGAGTTGAAATTTCCTCTAATGCTTGACTCTAGCACATTGATGAGTCTATTCGAGGGACCTAAATAGGTTATGTCCCTTGTTATTTCTGGGTTACGTTGGAGATAGTGTTTAGAAGCCCCAACAATGCTTCTATATAGATTTATGATTGATGCAGCATACTTGTACCACAAAGACTCTGATTCTCAATCAGTGAGTCCATATAGCTATGTACTGTCCCAGATTTACCAGGCCATCATTCATGAAGATATAGCATTCCATGAGAATTCCATGGGTCCAATGTACTAGATCAGTGTTGTATTCAGCCTCACATTGAGGAAACCATTATTGTATCATCAATTTTATATGATCATCTCTTGTATTTTAGAGCATATATCAAATTATTATTTTGACATTGTTAAAAGCATGGGGATGCCGGCCTCGTCCATATATATGTCACACATTATTTGTATCTCACCCATTGATGGGAACCATATTAATACAAAAACCAAAATCCACCATGGTCCAGCCCCAGAAGCACCACCTCTATGCAGCAAATCCTATGATGTTTTTCGGCCATACAATGAGCTCCTTCCCTCACACATCAGGGGGCAATTTGTTAACCCAAAAAATACCTCACTCAGATCTACATGGCCTACACCACCCAAGGACACCCATACACAACCTTCATAATACCCCATTAGACCCCCACACCCTCAAAAAGGATTAAAATGAGTAAAAGGGCTCAAAAACCCAAAAAGGAGCCTAAATAACTCTCCTAGGGGCTAAAGCCTCCAAAAAGGGGCTAAAACCCCTCAAAGGAGCATAAATCCCTAAAAGGAGTTGAAGTTAGGGAGGAAGGGGCTAAAATCCCAAAAAAGGGGCTAAAGCCCTGACCAAGGGCTTAAAACCCTAAAAGTCCCCAAGAAAGCTATAAAAGGAGGGGTGGGGGTCACTCTAAAATAGACCTCTCTTGCATATTGTTATGCTACATGTGGATTCCTTGAGACCTCTTTGCCTCTCAAGCCACCCACATCCCCCTCTCTTCCACTCATCTTCCCGATTGAGCCATAGCTTTTCCATTACTGAGTGAGATAGGGAGGTGCTTCCAGCCAGGGCATGATGGACCATTTCACCAAAGGAGATATATAACATCATTTTGTTTATGTATTTTCTTTGTTAGTTTAGCTATTTTTTGACAACCATTTGTTTGCAGGTTTATTGTAGCTTAATACTTGTTTGTAGGTAGCCAAGGCGGAGCCCTAACCTTGTTTGCAGAGGGGCTCACGACCATACTCTTTCTTGTTCTTTGTTTTCTTTCTATTCTACTTTTCTTTCTGCATTTTACACATGCAGGAACCTACCCTTCTGTCCTATAGATAGAAGGGAGCCATTCTTGCCCCTGTAGCAAGGAGAAATCCTTGCTACAGTGTTAGCTTAATTTTTTTTTTGGGAAAAAAGTTAAGTTAGCTGAGCTATACCCATAATTATTAAGTCACATCTACATGCTTGTAAGAGCATTATGACTTTATTAACACTAATTTTGACCTATGATTTTGTACGATTTTCACATAATATGATCTTGTTTAAGCCTCATATGGATGTGATATGACCTTAGGAACTTTTTAGTCATCATTATACTACCATTACATGCATAAACCATCAAGGAACCGATCATCTCACTAACTCAAGTTATTATGGTTGTGAATGTGATTTATGTAATCGTATTGAGTAATGTGTTCAACCTATCCAAAGTTTTACTTTGAACATGGTTGAACTGATAAAAACCCTACAAACTCATTAATGCATGCGTCCTTTAACGACACACGATTAAAGATTCACCATGATGGCATGATCATCTAAACGTGCCAAGTGTCTACCTTAATCATTCAATCACTTGTATGGAGCACATTTTAAACTCACCCTCTTGCAAGTTTCTTTCCATTATGTCGCCCTCACTTGCTGCCATCCCTACAGAGCTGTTTCAGTCACCATTTTCTTGTAGCCCTTGCAAACCTTGCATCCTTTCCTCTGTCTAAACAATGCTGAACCGTCTTTAGCCCGAAAACTATCAGGATCTATTTCAGATGCCGGAGTTTCGAGAATGTAGGGAGATTTTCTTTTGGGCTGGATGGAACCCATTTCTTCACCTTTTGTAGGGGTGTGACGAAGAAATTTCGCTGATTTTTGCGATGGGTTTCGATGGTAAGTTGGCCAGGGTTGGTCATCTCATTTTTCAGGTAACTAAGGAGACTATCGGTTTCACAACTAAGCTCCCAAGAGAAGGTACTCATTGGCACAAACAATGGTTTCTCCCTCGGTCATCCCAAAACTTCACTCTCAAGCCAGAGTACTAGCATATTGTAGGAGCCAAAGGATTCCATCGAGAATGGATTAAGCCGAAATACCTCAACCCTATGTTCGTCATCATCTGCCTTATCACCTGCAAGGGTAAGTTTAGTGTATTCAAATCTTTCCATCTTTGTTTACTGGTGCATTTTGTTAATAGATAGTTTCTCAATTTTCCATTCTATTCCCTAAAAATATTGGAGAAAATGTCGAGAAAAGTTAGGAAGAATACCATTAATCCTAGGGGAAGTTTCTATCACCACAGCTTGATAAAGCTCCTGATCTTGGATCAACACAAAGCGAGGAATCAGACTTGGGATACTTTTGTGTTTAAAGTTATAAACCCTCACCTCAATATTCAAAAATACCCTAGGCATCTCCGTAATTGCGAATCTAGTCAACCCTCATCCACAGAGAAGAATATCCCCAACATTGTTCACATCAATGAAGATACATCAGAAGCAAGCCCATATTCCCATTCTACCCATGTTAACCCTTTGTTTGCTGAGTTTTTACCTTTTCCACAAATTTATACCAGGGACCAGAAGGTGAAGTTTTCCCAGTCCATTGTTCATCCCATCGTATAGACCATAGTTCTGGCTGATATTCATTCTGGTCATCCGGACAGTGTGGCCGAAGTAGATAAGCTTGACCCAGACTCACCTTTGATCACATTAGCTAGTGTCTATACTGAATTTCTTAAATATGCTACTCGTGAGACTGTCCCTACACCTGCTCATGGCATGAGTCCTGAAAGACAAATTCCCTTTGTTGACCTCGAGATACCATCCAAGGAATTGAGTTTTCCTCCATACCCCAAGTAGACTACACAACTATCCACTCCTCATCAGCCGACAGGAGGACAATTAACTCAAGAATTGGCACATTCAGCGAGTCAGAATGAGGAATATGCCAAGTTAATCACAGAACTTTGACAAGAGAATAAGGAATTGCGTCTACAAGTTAAGGTTGTTGAAGACCTCAATAAGGACATTACTTTGTAACATAACTCTCAACAAGAGAGGCATGATATTTTAAAATCACAGTCCAAGAAATTGAAGTTTAAATCCCATGTTTCATCTGCTAAGTCAAAGGCAGCTGCTAACGGAACTCTGCCTTCTTCTTGACTCATCTTTTGTTTTCCTCAGTGGGACCTGGAATATCTCTGGTTTGGGGGAATGTTGATCCTAGTTTTGTTACTATTTTTGAATGATAAATTACTCTTTTGATATCTATTTTGTCACCTTTTTGACATATTCCTGCCATACAACTTATCATTAAAAACTAAGGTACGAACACATTTGGGATTTATGTAAATTCTGGTATATTCTTATTACTTCATGATTTTATTAATAAATTCGATGATATTTGTAAGTTTGTTTGATATATGATTTTTTTTTGCAGATCATATTCTTTGCACGAGCTAATATTGGACACGCACCCATGCTAGATATGCGCAAATAGCATCCAAGTCACCGTTCAGCCTATCGATCAAACTGCACTTTGTTTGTTGGCATATTCCCAAATGTTAAAGAGTAGAATGGTTTTCAGTTTCCCTATTGCCTACGTGTCTAATGACTAGATGATCCTTGATCTAGAAGGCTCTCCATCCTACCTTCTCTCTTTGACACCACGACTCATGCCCATGTAAACAAGAAACTATAATCCGCAGCCCGCGTGAGTAGAACCGCCATGCGAAAGAGTAGGAGGATGACTGTGTGTTCGCATAGGATCATTTGTATGTAATAATGGTTGAATATTTTAGGATTAGTTGACCACTAAAAGGGTCGACCTGCTCATACTTGTAAACTCTATATATACCTGCCTCCAAGCGAGAGCGTAGTTAGCTAGCATGTTAATCAGTCGACGTTAGGAGAGAAACTCTGTGACACTCTTCTGAATTTTAATACAAGTTATATTTCTATTGTGCATGCATGTTCCTTTCTTTGTGAGTGTTTGATTGAAGTGCAACCTTGATTCCTGAGAGGGCCCCTCAACAACTAGTGGTCTCCATTTCTGTGTGTATTTTCATCATTTCGTTTCTTGTATTTAGTATAGTTTCATTTCCAGTTTGCTTATGTAATTCAGTTTCCTGTAAGCGTTTATTTCATTATCACATGTAGCATGTGTTTTATTGTCAATATAGTTTCATTTCCAGAATCAAATAACCGGTTGCGTGCATAGTTAGTTTCCTTTCTAGTCTCTTTATAGCTTGTTGTTTAATTTTATATGGACAGTTACATAGACCTAAATTACTTTATATATTATATTCAATTTACAGTAGGCTTAGTTATGTTAACTCTTTTTTTGTTATGAATTTACTTTGGTTATACCTTAGTTTGTTTTATATACAATAGTTTCTTTACAATCATGAGTTAGCATAAGTATTTTCACTATTAGTTTGATTACTCAATAAGTCTACTTACTATCCTTTATGCATCTTGTTTCCATATGCACAAAATTAGCTGATAATTAGATCATTTAGGCCATTTTCCATTGTTTTCTGTATACAGACCACCTGTTCATCTTGTTATTCAGACCATCCATTGAGTCTATTATCCAGCCCTTCGTTCAGCCTTTGATATTTCCATTTTGTTTTAAGCCTGTTTAAAGGTTCTATTTCTTTGGATTTTGAATTATGTTATGTTTTGGTAATTAGATAATGATTATATTTGCCATTAGGACCTTATCTCTATCAAGTTCCATCCTTATCTTTCACCTTCTCTTACCTTAGTATGCTTTGAATTATGCTTTCCTCTATTTCTTTTGTTTATGATTTTTCACATATTACTGTTATAACGTTTGATAAGTATATCTCTAGTCTCATTTATCTTTGTGTATATCTTTGTGTTTAGAAGAGCTTTCTTAATCAATTTTTATTTATTAAGTTTTCTACTTTATTCTTTCAATAAGTTTTTACTTGTTTATAAGTTAGATTCCCCTTGCATTCATTTCATATAAGAATTTTTTATTTATAAAAGAAATCCTTAAAAATAATCATGTTTCTTAATTAGGAGACTAGTTTTTCATAACATATTCTTTAGTTTAGAGTCATTTTCTTATGGAATAAATCACCATGTTTACCATCACCTATAATTGGACATTCCTTAGTTTGCACATATTTTTAGAAGTCAAATTAGATTTAATCCCATATAGTTTCTTTACTTCTTTTGAAAACCATTTTGACACTACTCCTTCTCCAGTTGTGATCACAATGAATGCATATCCTCAGAATCCCCAAGGAGAATGTAATTAGATAGTTTAGTCTAATAGTTATGTACATTTGTTAATTGTATGTATAGTTTAATTATTGAAGATATTAAAGTATATCTAGATGATGTAATCTTGTTTCCAATATTATAATTCCTTGTATAGTCATTTTCTGAATTTGTTTATGAAGCTTTCTAATTCATAGATTAAGAAGTGGAATAGTTAATTAATAAGTAGTTTACTTTCATAGAGTAGTATTGTTTATATCTTTACCTTTCAGTATTTGTTTATAGAATAGGTTAGTATAAGTTGATACTGCTCTGGTCTAATACTCTATTCCAGTTAATGACCTTAATAGTTGAATTTGTAGGGGTTTGACTCGGTTTTTCATTTTGAAATATCTTTCAATCATTTCTTTGTTAAAATATTTCCATGACACCCTAGGAACCTCTCTAGATTTGCATATACTTTGTGTCAACTCTAAGCTTACCAACCTCGGCCAATAATTAAATATTTGGTGAATTATTTAAGACATTATAGCACCCAACAGGACCTTAGAGATGTCAGGAATGAAATACAATATTCTCTTTTCCACTTTCCCTACTTCTTTTCCTTTTCCAGAGAAAATGTTTTGCATATTTTGGATAACAACTTGAGAGTCTTCAAAAACATAGAACGTTCCAATTTTTAACTCTTCCATCATTTCTATTCCTTGCGTTAAAGCTTCCCACTCTATCTGATTATTCTTTCTCTTTCCCAATCCCCAAGCAAAAGATTGTATATTTTTTCCTCTAGGGTCATAGATGACACCTCCTGCACTTTCGTCCCCTAGGTTTCCTTTCAAGGAACCATCAAAGAAAAATCCAATTTTGTTTTGACTTTTCCTCCAAGTTTGAAATTGCTAGGATTGAGGTTAATTTTCCAGCTCAAATTTTCATCTAAGCATTTGAACTAAAGGGAGATTATCCCAATATATTGAGAGTCCAAAAGGAATTCAGGAAGGGAAATATTGCTTAACAATTTAAATAAACATCATTGAGCCATGATGAATTATTTCATTTGATTTTTGTCCCTCATGGAAACTCTTCAGGGAGAGGCACATTTTCCATCAAATATATCCCTATCTAGACCCAACCAAATTTTATAGTTTATGTATTTGGGAATAATGAACCAAATATTTTAGAATTTTTTTTGTATATGTAAAGGTCCCTATATAACTTTGAATACATCCTCTAAATAATTATATCACTTGATTAGGTAGGCAGTAATTGGTATTGAACTCTTTTAAAGAAACATCTGAAAATTCCTTACTAAAGAAAGAGTCTGTGAACATATGTATAATTGATTCTTCTTCTTTATTGCATAAAACACATTTGTTAGGACTTTAATCCCCCTTTTCATTAGGTTTTCACTAGTGGTATTTTCTTGATATACTAGGAGCCACATAAATGCATTGATTGTTGGAGGGCGATTAGATTTCCACACTTTCTTCCATACTCCTGACCATGGGGGGAAGGGGAGATCATACAACAAGTTTTCATAGCCTTATTTTACAATATACCTTCCTTTTGGTCCCCATTCTCTTCTATCGTTATCTCTTTTACTTGAGGGGGATTTTTTATTCAGTTAAAAAAGATCAATTACCTTCAAGAGGGACAATCTTAGGACTTATCAGAGAGGTATCATGATATCATTCCATTCAATTATAGTAAATGCATTATCTTCAAGAGAGGGATAATGAATGGACTGAATTAATCTTAGTGATAAGGAATTTAAAGAGGGATCATGAATTTAGTCCATTCAGTTACAGGAAATGCATTACCATTTAGAGTCAATCTCTTTAAAGAAAGATGTTTAAATTGAGGTTATTAAAAGTACAGATTCAAGTAAATCAAATACATTGATATCTAAAAAATTTCAAATAACTAAAACCACAAAATTGTTCATGGATAGAATTTGACACGAATGAAGAGAAATCCAACCTTGTCACTTGGTATTTCACCAAAAAAAATATTTGGCCAATCAAGATAATACTTAATGCATCCACAATAGAGTTATCATCATAATTCAATATCAAAGACAACATAGTAATGAGGCATTGTAAATATTATGAAAAAAACATACCTTTGTAGGAGAAACTGGAGCTCTTGGTTTTCCACTAACTTAGAGCTCTAAAGAAGTATCAACTATATTTTTCCTTCAAGAGATAAAATTTTGAAAGAATGTATCAAATATTCTTCTAATTTGCAAAGTTGGGGATCAACAAGGTTTAACATTTTAGTAATGGAAACAAGGAATACATAAAACAATTCTTACTCTCAGTGAGAGGTAAAAATAGATTGAGTCAATGGGTTGTATCATTCTTAAAACTTAAAAAAAAATCTTCATGAAAAAACTGAGAGGGACAATGCATTGGCTTAAACCACATTCCCAAGGAGCCTTCAAAATGTCAAAAACTTATGCAGTTTGATCAGCGGAATTTCACAAAGCATACAAAGAGGGAAAAGTAACTTTGGAAAAGAAAACATATTCAAATAATGAGGTTACTATAGGGGATGGGGGAGAGGAAGTGGTTAGGACAGGAATAGTGTTGTAGTAGTGGGATTAATGGGATGGAGATATATTCTTAGGGGTATGGAGAGAGAGGGTAGGGGAAGGGATTTTTGGGTGGTAGGGGGGATATCAGAGAGAGAGAGAGAGAGAGAGAGAGTGGATGTGGGGGTTATGGAGCCTGATCTTCTAGATTCAGATATGTTATTATTTATACTTGTTTATACCCTAGTTTTACAGTACAATCATCCAAAATGGGGGGTACATAGCCATGGTATTGGGTGGCCTTTAGTATTTTCCCATGTAAATTCCCCTATAAAATAAAATCATTGTAATACGACAGTGTATTGTATTGTAGCATTGTATAACAATCTCTCTAATTGTGACAGAGATTGTGAGAGTGTGAAGAGGAAGTGCAACGAGGTTGTTGCAGGATGTATCACTTCATTTTTGTTGTACGCTATATTAAATAGCATAGATCCATCTTAAAAAGGATCTACCAAGCGCCGAAAGGGATCAAATCTTTCTAATTGCAAACCCCTTTCTTTTAGAGTGGAAATGTTGAGGAAATGTGAATGGAATGATTATGGTTTTAATGGTGAAGCTCTATGGTCAAAAACCTCGGTGAATCTTTGAGGTGAAAACATTTGGTAAAATTTATGGGCACTCCACTCTTGATGCTAGGGAATCTTCATCATTCATTTGGGGGCTCTAAATTAGGTTCATACATTTCTCCCCTCTCTAATTTTTTATAATTTATATTTTTAGTTTTAGTTTTTAAACCTTCCATAAAATTTATGCGCATTATACGATGAAACCTTCCATAAATGTTTTGAGCATTATGTGGTGAAACCTTAGGTGAAATAACCCTAGGAGATATGAGGTGAAAACCCTCAGGGAAATTCTCACATGAAAACCTTCGGTAAAAAACCTTGGTTATATGTGTGGTTCTAAAAATATTTTAAATCTAAATTGACCCGACATGTTATTTTTTATAACATTTTATTATTTTTTATAAAAGACACATGTCAACTCTAGGATGAGCACAGAAGGAGTTATACATATCCCCCTACTCTGTTGTATAATGCACCTCTTCAGTGCAATAAAGGACTAAAAATCTCTGTGAGGACGTAGCCCATATTGGGTGAACCACATTATATTTGTGTATCTCTTGTAATGTGTTTAATATTTTCATCTTGTTTAATTTTTATTTCTCTACGCTCTTGTTTTTCTAACAACTGATATCAGAGCCAAAATGTCTATTTGGATAGTATGTTAGGATTATATAATCCTCCCTTGTCCATATATAGTCCATTATATCATTTTTTGGACTCAGAAGCTAACTCTGACCACTTTCCCATCTGTTTGGAAATTCCGAGAAACCTTAAGAAGCCAACCAACCCCTTCAAATTTTGTGGAGCTTGGATAAAAAATCAGGAAGTCCTTAGGCTAATTCACACAAATTGGATCCCCAATGTTGCAGATGTTGGATCTCATGATGCCACTTATTTTGCACAAATACTCTCTCAAATCAAAGGCCTTTTGAAGGAGTGGGCCAAGAACAAAAGAATTTTGGATGATCAAGCTCTCACTCAGATTGAGGAAGAAATGGAATAAATACACAACTATGAAGGGGGGAGTTTCCTCAGATAGGGAGATAACAAAAGGCTCATCTGCCTTGAATCCAAAAGAAGAAAGATCCTGGAGAAAATAGAGGAAATTTGGAGGCTAAAGAGTGGAGCCATTTGGATTATAAGTGGAGATGATAACACAAAAAAATTTCATACTTTTTCCAAAGGAAGGAAACAAAAAAATACAATATAGGAATTAATAAATTCAAACAATGAACATGTCTCCATGTTTGAAGGAATGGAAGAGATTGGAAAAGACAATTTCGAAAACATTTTCAAAGAAGACCAATAGGCTACAATTGTAGAAGTCATCCAGACCTCACTCTTCTTTCCTGAAAGGATCTCAGAAGAGGATAATGTAGACTTTATGGAAGAGGCATTGGAAGATGAACTGAAAACCATAATGCACAACTTCCAGATGAAAAAAATCCCAAGCTCGGATGGCTCGAACATTAAATTATTTCTGGAAGCCTATGATACAATTGGCCTTGACATTCTTCATCTGGTTGAGGAACCTTGGGTAAATGGGCATGTTCACTCTCCCCTCAACAAAACCTTCTTGGATATTATAGAAAAAAAAACAACCCGGTCAACCTGGAATATTTCAGGCCCATCTCCCTTTGCAATATCACTTACAAAGTGATCACAAAAGTGATTTCTCAACAACTAAAGAAGGTTCTCTCAAAAATCATCTCACACGAGCAATTTGGTTTCCTGTAAAATAGGCAAATCAATGAAGCAATTGGAGTGCATTAGGAAGGGTTGCACAATATAAATCTTAGAAAATAAAAATGAGCAATTATTAAGATTGATCTCTGTAAATATTTTGATAGATTCAATTGGATCTACCTGAGACTCCTTCTTACTCACCTGGGATTCAACTGCTCCTTTTTAAAATGGATTTTTTCTTGCATCTCCACTGCATCATTTTCATTTCTCATCAATGGCTCTGCTTCACCTTTTTTCCTTTCAGAGAGGTTTCTCAGACAAGGTTTCCCTCTCTCCCCTCTTTTATTTTTACTGGTTGTAGAAGGTTTGAGTAGAGCCATATTAGATGCAAAGATAAGAGGTCAGTTTGAAGGGATCAAAATAGCCACAAACCTTAATATCACTCATCTCTTGTTTGTAGATGATATACTCCTCTTTTGTAATGGCACAATCCAAGAAGCAAAAAATCTCTCAGCAATCCTGCAGACCTTTTGCAAATCCACAAGCATGATTTTAAGTTAGCATAAATAAACTATCACTACTTTCAATATGGAAGAGGGTACAGTAAGGAGATGCTTGGTCCTCTTCTCGTTAATTTTCACCATTTTAGATGATGGAATGAAATACCTGGGCTTTAGGATAAAGAAAAATTTCTACAAGAAAGAAGAATGGAATTGGATGTTGGAAAAATTAGAACAAAGGGTAAATATTTGGTGCAATAGATGGATCTTGAGAGAAGGAAGGTTAGTTATAGAAAAATATGTCCTTGAAGCCATTCCACTTTATTGGATATCTTTAGCATGGATCCCAAAGTCCATCTTAGAAAAATATCGAAAAATCTCCTCAAAATTTCTATGGACAGGAAAGAAAGAAAAAAAAGTCCTTCCATGGGTAAAATGGGACCAAATTGATAGACCAAAAATGCTAGGAGGGCGGTGGATAAAAAACACTGCATTATTTGCTAAGGCTCTAGAAGCTAAAGCAGGTTGGAGGCTTATCACCCCAAAAATCTTATGGGCAGAGGTGGTATATCATAAATACATAAGTCCAGTACCCTTGTGGGGCTGGATCAGAAACTCAATATTCATAATGTCCGGCTCAATTATTTAGAAGGAAATATGAATTCCTTCTCACTCATCCACAGAGGAATTTCTTGGAAGGTGGGAAATGGGACAAGTGTCAGAATAGGAGAATATCCATGGCCTAGTAATCAACTCAACCACCTTGTTCCTCTAAATCATATTCAGTTCCTTCAACATAAAGGCGTCTTCCACTTAAATCCAATTGCCGACCCTGATTCTACAAACTTATGGAAATAAGGGTGGCTGGGATGTCGAGAACTTGAGGTCCCTGCCCAATGGAATAAAACCTAGAATAGGTTCATCTTAGACCTCTATCATTCCCACATCAGACTCACAGACAAAGAAGATGAATTGGTTTGGGAACATGCTTCTCATGAAAGCTACACCCCAAAAATTAGGTACCAACAACTTTGTCTCACCACTTTCCAAACTGAATCAAAATGGTGGAAACTAGGACTTTGGAAACTTAAATGTCAACTGAAGGAAAAGGTGTTCATGTGGTTCACCATTGACAACAAAAATCCAACCTGAGACATAATGAAGAAAAGATATTTGGGAGGACCGGTTTGGTGTACCCTCTGCAAAAATAATGAGGAATATGTCAATCATCTCTTCCTCAATTGCACCTTTACATCCTAGGTATGGTTACATTCGCAAGCTATGTTGAACCAAATATTCAGCTGGACTAGTCAATCCCTCGAAGATGCATGGAAAACTTGGTCCATGTCTCCTCAGCTATCTCATCTAAAATATCTTCCCCTATTTCACTCATGGGGCATCTGGATAGCATGAAACAAGGCAATTTTCCAAGACAAATCATTTTCACTGGAAGCAGTAGAAAAACAAGGGCTTGAAATCATCTCTTACTATCCTCAAACAAAGGGTGCTCCAATGGTAAGAATAGGCACAGAGGAACATATAAACCCTTCTATGCCTTGGGATTTTTTTTATGTAGACTCACAAAATCATACATGTGGGGGTGGTTCCACTATTTTCCTTGGCCAAAACCATCAATTTTAGATCCAAATGGGTCTTGGATCAGGAACAAATAACTATGCAGAGCTCATGGCTCTGAAACTCCTTCTCCACTTCACCATAGAAAAAAGGATGCAAAAAACTTTATATTTTTGGAGATTTGCTTATAATTATCAATTGGGTGAACAAAGTCCATCATTGTAGAAATATTTCTCTCACTTCACTTTATGAAGAGGTAAACAGAATTTGGAAATTTTTTTATTGCATTTCATGCGGCCATGTCTACATATAAAGGAACTCAGATGCAAACTGCCTCTCTAAAGAAGGGGTGACGATGGAATATGGTACTTGGAATTTTTTTGAAATCAGGGAAGAGGATGTGTATGAGTTTTTTCACAGACCATTCATAGAAGTGCTTCCCGTAGAAAGCATCACTTGAATATTATGACTTCTTCAACTTTTTTCAATCTACCGGGCTTCATTACAACATCATAAGCAGTTTTTTGTCAAACACTCAGCTCTTTGTTTAGCTCAAGGGGAGTTATATCCTTGACATATTTTCAGCTCAGTGACTGAACTAAGAACAGTTAAATGATTCAGGCCTATGGTCTGATGTTTTTTGGAGACATTTTCTGATTTTTTTTCCAGTTGTTAATATCGGTATGCAAAGAATACAAACTATGTAAAGAATCTTATTTTGGATTTAATATAAATACAAGATTTTTTTCTTTGGGGAAAAAAATTATCAATTGGATCATTTTGCCTAAATTAGGAGTCATTTGCTAGAGTTTGGTGCCACCATGATATTGGTGCCACCGATGCCACTGGTGCTATTGGTGTCATTGGTGCCACTTGGTGTGCCATTTGGTCTGACTAGTGCTATTCCCTAAATTTTAGGAGCCACTCTGAGTGCCATCAGCAGACTCCATTAGTGTGTTGTGGTAGGTAGGTAGTTATGCTAATTTAACCTCCAATTACATTTAGTTAGATGTCTTTTAGTTGAATTAGATCCAATCTTGCATGGTTGCATGGGAGTAGGAACCATTTCTCACCTACCTCATCAGTTTAACTAGTTTAACTGAATGATAGATTGTAATATACATGTGGAGTTAGACTAGTGAGATTTGACAATGATTTAGACACTTATAGTTAGCCAATCAGTAAGGATTGAGTTGGTAGATTCAAATATTATCCATATGATTTGAATTCTCCTTATTGTAACACTGTTGTATACTACTGGAATTAATGAAGATTAATGTTGTAATTTACTAATCAATTCTTATCAGTTTTCTCTAAAATTTGTCATGTTCAAAGTACATTTCTCTTACTATTACACTGCATAATTATACCTTTCAATTCCACTCGTTTCCTGTATATCAATGGTTCAATAATTCATACATGGTATCAGATCCTTGTTCATGCTAGAAGCAAGTCTGGCTAACTTCCATTGTACACCAGAAGCAGCTGGGTTTCTACATAATTCCTGCAATTTGTGTCGTGCTAACTTTTGATTCATCCAAATAAGTCTCTGCAGGTGTGACAGACCCTGAGAAAGTGTAGATGTTGAGGTGGAAGGATTGAAATTGGCATGATTGCGAATTGATTGTGGCTTTTGTAGTGTTACTTGCAGGTACCTAATTAGCTTGTTGAGGAACTGATTGATCAATAGAAATATTGATGGATTCTTCATCTCTTTTACCCTGAATCCTTACACCCTTAAACTATGTTGATTGGAGGGAAGATATCAAGGTATCCTTGTGCAAGCTTGGCCTATTTAGGATGAAAATGGGTAGAGAGATAGAGCCCCATCACCATGCTAAGAAAAATAAGTTCTTGAATCAGTTGGATGAAGCCTTTGGATTCCTATGCACTCAAACCTCCCAGGATCTTTTGTTTCACCTTAAGGGATTAGAGACTCTGAATGAATCTTGGGAGAATATTGAATCTTTATTTGGAAAACAAGATGAGCTTTGAGTGCACATATTGGATAATGAGCTCATTTCAACCGAACAGTTTTGAAACTATTCAATAGTTTTTCACAAAATTCAAGTCACTAGCACTGCAATGTAAACAATGCATAATAAAGAGGAAAGATGAGCAACTGGTTCTATCAGTACTGAGCGATATTGGCTTAGAGTACTCAGTCTTTGTCTCCACACTCCATTCTGGAATAGTTTCCATCCCTAATTTAAATATTCCTTCTCTAGATGGTTTTGCTGAGTCCTTAATATAGGAGTAGGATAAATTCATTCAAATGGGAGTGTTTCAATCATTCAAGTACCAAGATATCTTGATGTCAGACTCAAACAATGCACAAGCCAGAGGGAAGCACAAGGGGAAGGATCCCAAAGCCATTGATTCAAAGCCAAAGGAGAATTAGAGATCTTCTGATGGAACCTCAGGTTAAAAAAAAAGAAGACTAAGTGTCCATACTGTATGAGAGGCTTTCATCCAAAAATACAGTGCATGAAGAAGACCCTCAACCAGTTGACAAAACTCCTTGAACATAACAATATTTCCCTTCCACAAGGTGTAGAGATGTCTGATGCTGGAGAGTATACTAAATAATATGAGAGGTTCCATGGTTTGAAAGTAGGCCTCACTCCATCGAAGGATTACTTGATAGATTATGGAGCATCCAACCACATGGTTTTCTCCAGGGAATCCTTCACCACTCTCACTCTATCAGGAGGACCTAGCACTCATATGGGATATGACTTCCAAATCCAAGATGCTGGGAGAGTTTCTATTAAAATACAACATGATGAGTTCAATAACATACTCTATGTTCCCTCTCCTATAGAAAAGAAAGTTGTTCAAGATGAAGAATAAGCAGAATCTTCAACACAGACAATTCAAATTGAAGAAAGTCTCCTTGGAGGGACTCCTTCTCGTACTGTTCTAGAAGTTTATGAGATCTATGATATCTCATCTTCTCATATAGTTGATCTAGAAGAATAAATTCAAATCTTGTTATTAAATAAAAACTCTCCTTTCATTCTATACAAACATTCTCTAGTGATTCCTTTTTTTTAAAATTATGTGCATAAGTTTTCGGGTGGTTGCTTCAGAAAATGAAGAGGAATTTGATTTATCTATCTCTAATGTTGCTTCCAGTGTGTAGAAAAGGAATAATTTTTACTTTTTAGAAGAAATATCATATTTTAGGAGTGATATATTCACTCTTTTGGATATAGAGCTTCCAGTAAATTCCTACATGATTGCATGCACCGATACTCAGGATTTTGTTGAAGAAGGAGAAAACTGTGCATCTACCATTTCGGTGAAGCACTTGGAAACTTTGTTCCATACTCTTGGATATGATATGACATTATTTGGATTTTATATAACCTTATTTGTTTTGAGTTTTAAGTTTCAAGAGCCTCCATTCATTATTGTAACTATTCTCATCAATTTTGGTGCGAAAAATCAAGTACCGCAAGTCTCTTTCAAAATTGTTGGTGGGTATTTGATGTCAGTTTTTTCTCAGGAGTTTGATCATATTATATTTGTGGATCATTACTTTTTTTTGAAGATATATCAGATTATGGAGCTCAATAATTCTCTCTCCATAGTACCAGGGCTTCTCTACCTTTCTGTTATAGCCCAAAATGTCACATCTCTTCCTATGATCACTTTCCCATGATCCCATCACATGTACAGACTTCCATGACGACACTTCATGAAAATCACTGAAAAAAAACCTAACTTGGAGGACCCATATCCTGATTTTCATAACTTCGTTTCACCTATTTTGTATACCGTTGGAAAGGTATCTGAGTCGGATAAAAATTTCTAGAAGACATCAAAGTCTGAAAATTCCCATAAGTACCCTTAAAAGGAGCTTCTTTGACCTATAAGTGAATTGTACTACATGATACCTGCATGTTCCACTTTGTACACACGACTTGTCCTACATGGTACCCACATATTCCCTAAATCATTATTGTATTCGTGAGTATTGACATTGAAACTCACATATCTCTTTGTATACACGATATTGTCAAGGCAACCCGTGTATATCGACTTGCCTATGTGATTGATGTCACTAGAGCCCATAGATTTTTCTTGTACACGTCAAAAATGGATGTTTCTCAAATTTTAGGTAGTTTGGGTGGTTATGCAACTGACTCCTTTAGTTGTAACTACTTTTTCTTCAACCCTATCTCTTCAAAAACATATAAATATAGGTAGAGAGGACCATGAGAAGATACTTGAATCTTTGCATTGTTATCCTGGAGCAATTGAGACTCTCATTTCCCCCACATTTTCCCTAGAATCTTTCTCCTTGTCTTATAGATATTGGAGGATGAGTTCCTTGGAGAAGAGAAGTAGCAGAACCAGATCAAGGTTTTGTGAGGTTCCCAACTTGAAGAGAAGGTATATTTGTACTTCTTTTCATGATTAATAAATATGTGATGTCCATATTCTTCCCAAATAATTGTTTAATGTGTGATTGAATCTTTATTTATGATCAGATGTTTATGTTAATTGGATTAGGATGTCATATTACTTTGATTATCATTGTTTTACATGTGGTCATATGTGTTTGAGGCCGTATAATTTGTTTTGCAGGTCTCTTGGAGCAAGAGGATCAAGAGGAAGATTGACGAGTTTCTTGGATCAACCTTCATATGTTAAGGTATGAACCATTCTTATCTCTGAATATTGTTTATATTTTCTTGACAAACTATATGCATCTCTCTTTCAACCCTAGTACATTGATGGCCTCTTAAACCCTAGCCATAGGAACACTTTCCTCTATAATAGAACTGGAGACTCTGCTAGGGAGAACCTTGTCTATTTGGGGTTTATCTGTATTTATTCCATTCTCTTGCAAGGTTTAATATCCTTATTGCAACTTAGGAACACCTTCTCATCTTGATAGAACACCTCCCCAGCCTTCCTAAGGTAATTTTTGTCTTTTTTTAAAAATCTTTTCCCACCCATTCACAAGTTGTAGACTCCACATTAGTGTGTCTAGGATGTACATATGATCTACTGTACTTTAAAATTGTGTATGAGTCAGGACCTATCAGTAAGGAAACTCGCGAATGCCCCTAAAACAATGTTTTTTCCTCATTTTTGTGGTTTTTTATGTTGTTTGAGGGTTGTTTGGTAGGTTTTTTGGGGTCCTCTGCAGGTGCATGACTCCAGGGAGTTAGTTTCATCCATTTTGGGTGTTATTTATCTAGTTTGAAACTCCTTTTGTATAATTAGGGTTTTCTCTTTTCTCATCCCCCCCACCCCCTCTGTTTGGTTTGAATTTTGGCTTATGTTTCTGGTCAACCTCTGTTAGTGATCTTTGTCTGAGTTTAGAAACTTGTTGGTGTTTGTTTCCTTATTATTTTGTATGTTAACCTCACCATGCAAAATTAGTTGTATTTTATCTTATGCAAGTTTCCCTTTCATGTAGGTTTTATACTGACTTTAGAGAAGTCTAGAGTCTGTTTGGTGGTTCTATAGCAGAGTGCCTTTTGCTTTGTTCTTGTTATTTGCATACATTTAGTTTGTAGGTAGTTTTTATTTTTCATTTATATAAAAAAAAAGAACATATATTTGATTAATATGCATGTAGATTAGGGTTTTTTCTTCAATGCAATGCATATCTTTATTCTTGAAAAAATAAAAAATAAATTGTTCTTTTTTGGCTTTCAAGTTTCTATTTGAAAAACAAAGAGAATAGTTTTTTGCTTTTCACATTTAATTTCTCTTTTCTTAGTCATTTTGTTTCAACATTGATTCAAAACAAAATTGGTTTCACCTACACCACCCACTTTGAGTAATTAACAACCCTTTAAAATAAACGCTTAATACTTAAAATTTATTAGTAACTGTTTATTTCTAGGGACGACACACACTAGTCTAGGCTAGTGTTTTGGGTTAGGGATATATTATCTTCCCAAAACTTCAAACTCAAACATAGTGTCCTATATTTCAGGAAATCCAACTTCGTTGAGAAAGACACCAGAAATCTCCTCTCATACAGGAGTCAAGAACAAGGTGGTGTGATACTGAGTTGTTGGATATACCCCACCACTTCTCAATAAAGCATACACTAGAGTTGTTGCAAGTTTGCGGACTCATCCAGTACCTCATCCCAGCCCTGTGTGGTGCACAGTACTATTTGGGTTTCAGGATTAGCTACCCTTCCCATGTGCATCAGCCGAACTGACAACTATCCTGCCAGAATTTTTCTATGATTTTGGTAGCCTTAGTATCTTGTCTACTAGGATCTTACACGGGTGGCATTGGAAGTATATTTCCAATGCATCTAGGGTATACTTGGAAGGTAACCCCGATTGACAATTTGGGAGGGAGGTTAGGTGATTCCTACGCTTGCACCGAGAAAACTCTTCATAGGAATCCAAGTAAATACTCTCCTTCCTTCATTGGTTAGTTTTGGTCCCTCATCATCCCAGACATTCCTTTGGAAGACATATTTGTTTTCCTGCCTTGATACTTAGGTATTTTATGCTAGTGATGTGTTTGTTTGTACTTTTGGTTTCCTATTGACCTTAGAATTTGTCTACTTGTTTGAAACTATGGAAAAAAGCCCGCTGAAGACAAACCAAGAGATCCCCATGCTGGGAACTCCATGTCTATTCCTCTCACAAGGAATGTCGGTGTTCCTTTAATGGCCACCTTGAATCTACGTGGATTCACCCTAGGTCTACCGGTGTGTTTTTTTTCCACTCCAAATATCTTGAATGCTCATGATGCTTCTCATGTAAGATACTTATATCAAGAGCATAAAAATACTGCTTCCCCTTAACCTGTAGCTACCTCTCGTCCTCCTTCTACCTCATGTGGTGAAATTTCTGATACTAGTAACTAACATTCTAAAAGGAGTAAAATAAGGAGGAATAGGAAGAACACTCAAAAGAAAAGGGGCACCTATTCAACCTCTACAGTTCAAGTTGAACCTCGCCACCCATCCTCTGCATTTCATGATGGGGGAACCCATAGAACCTCTATGGGTCATGTTGGTTCTAAGCGCTCAACCTCTGCAATTCAAGTTGATCTTCACCATCCAGCCTCTGTTGTTCATGTTGGTGGAACCTTTACAACCTTTGCAAGTCATGTTGTATCCAATCACTCAGCCTCTATACTTGATGCTAAGTGCACTCATTCAAGCTGTGATGGTCAAGTTGAATCTCCCCATCCAACCTCTGCGGGTCACGTTGGATCCACCCACCCAACTTCTGAAGGTCATGCTGGGGGCACACACTCAACTGCTGCAAAGCATGTTGATCCTGCCCATCCAACCTCTGCAGGTCATGTTGGACCTAGTCTCTCAACCTCTATAGGTCATGATGGGGGAAGTATCTTAGCCTCCGTGGTTCATGGTGAGACCAAATAATCATCCACTACGATTCATGTTGACACTGTTGATAAGACTAACCATTAAAAACACCAACTTAAGTTCCCTTGTAAGCTTTGTGAGGGATATCACTTTACTTATCAATTCCTTGTCGTCATAGACATATGGAGAGTTTGGTTTCATGGTCATCCCATTTTTGAACATCCTAAATTTTTTCAACAACCAACCTCTATTAGTCAGGCTAGAACCAGTCACCTAGCCTCTGATGGCCATGCTGGGGGAAAACTCTCATCCATTGTAGATCATGCTAAGAGAAAACAGTCATCCACTGCTAGTCATGTTGACACCATTGAGAAAACTGGTCATTTGAAGGGAAAACTTAAGTTCCCTTATAAGCTATGTGAGGGAGATCATCTTACTTGCTAGTTCCCTGCTATTGAATAGGTGCAAAGACTGTGTTCCGAGACTCAAGAATATGTTGCTCCTGAACAACCTATAGTTTCTCAACAACCTACTCAACCTTTGGTTGATATAGTGGTTGAACCATCCCAATTTTTGGTTCACCCCACTCTTCTTTTGGAGAGTGATCCTTATGTTGTTGAACCAATTCCATATTTGGTCAATCCCAGTCTCCCTTCGGAAAGTGACTTTCATGAAGTGGTTGGATCAATTCCATTATCGATCAATCCCACTCTTATTTCAAAGAGTGGAGTGTCTTCTAGCCACATTTTATTCACTTAGAGTTCAAAACTTACTGAATAGGGGGGCACTGAACTCACTTTAGATGAACCCCCACCAGACTCTCAGATATCTTCCTTTGATTGGGATAGGCTATTTGAGTCGCACCTTCCTTATGATGCACCTTTCCAGATAAAGGTCCAAGTTGAAAAATACATGATTTCTTGTTGTATTGTTGATGAATGAGCCTCAGTTAGTATCTTGTCTTCTCGTTCTTGGAAAGGCATGGGATCTCCCAGCCTTGTGTCGAATTCTAGTTAGTTACTGGCATTCGATAGAAGAACTAGTATAACCTTGGGAATTCTTTCTCAAACACCTATTACTTTGGGTGGGAAGACCGTATTAGTTGATTTTATGGTGATTGAGGACACCTTGGACTTTAATATTCTCCTTGGGCATGATCATGTTTATGCCATGCAGGTTGTGGTGTCAACGTTTTTTCATGTGATGTAATTTTTTCATGTCAACATTTTTTCAACATTTTTTTCTTGATTCGTCTCCTAACCCAACTAGATACCATTTCTTTCCTTTATTGTTTCCCAGTGTCTCGGTAGACACTACCTTGCCACGATTGATCTATGTGGCCTCATATCCCTTGCGTTCAAGTGCTACTAACAAGAATCCTATGTGTTCATGTTTACCTTCTTGGGACTCGGTCCCAGCAATTGACTAGGTGATCCATCATATGCATATTGTGAAGCCCACTCTCCACTTTGTCAATTCATTTGAAATATTAGACATGTGTCCTATCTCCGATGATATCCTTCCTTCAAATGAATTCTTCCTAGAGTCTTTGATACAGTCTAACCTTCTTATGGATGTTGGTTTAGTTGTGACTAATTCTAACCCTGATTTGCTTCATAATCTTGATATTTCCATTAATTGATCTCCTTATGTTGGTATTGTTGATGTTAGAATAATCAACCCATATTTTACCCACTTAGACATTAATTTAATTTTTTTTGTCTTATTAGCCTAGTTCATGTGTCCCACCTTGTGCAAGTTGTCTTTTACCTATCCATAGTGGTCAAACTTGCCTTATTTGACTCATGTAGCGCATGGGAAATAAAATATTCTTTATTCATGGCCTCCTAGGTTCCCTTCTGCTTTTTCTACTTTATTCCCTGCTTTTTCAGTGTTTTAAGGCAAATGGAAAAGCTAGACTAGGTGAGGTGAACTAGTTTTTTTGTCCTCTTCATCCTCCACTCTTTTCTCCTTGAAAAAGAATGTATGAGCTTCCATTCCACCACTATTTAGCTTGCCTAAGCCATTTTTCCAATTCATGAGCTCCATGACAGATTTGGGATCATCTTTTTACACCTATGGGGGATTTGCTTATTTTTAGTAAGCCTGCTTTATGCTAGATTCGAATTGCTCCTCATGAATTTGAATCCATGATTTGTGTTATTTATTCAGCAACCTATTATGTTACAGGGTTGGCTATTGTACACTGATTCAATACAGTTTAGTGTTCAGCTCCAATTTCAGTCTCTTTTGTGAGTGATTTTGCATGATCAATTGTTAATTGTTGTGAGTAAAATTAATCTATCACTGGGTTCAATTTCCACATGGTATCAGAGCCATTGTAGATCAATTTCTCTCCTTCAAATTTTTTTTGCAGGTTTGACATCAGTGACTGGGATCCTTCTACTGACAGCTGGGACAGATTTTCTAAGCTATGGATCAATCACGGAAAACTATCTTGACTCCCTTCAATTTATTTGAATGGAAAGTAGAGATGGAGATACTGTTGAGAGCAAAAGGCCTCTACAGGGTGACTATGGCAATAGAAGCAGAGCCCAATGCAACTGCAGAGAAGATAAAATGGCACAACAGGAGGGATGAGGCCTATGGTCTCCTGTGTCTGAGTATTTACAGAGACCTCCTTTTCCATCTTGATGGATTGACATCACCGAATGAAGTATGGGAGAAGATTTCTGATATTTTTGGAAAGACAAATGAGATGAGGGGACATCAAATAAAAAATGAGCTGATTTATCTGAGTCCAAATAGCTTTGAATCCCTGCAGCTATATTTCTCCAAGTTCAAAGCACTAGTTTTGCAGCTGAAATAGTGTGGGATCGAAAAGAAAGATGATCAGCTCATCCTAGACATCCTCTTGAAGCTAGGCCCTGAATATTCAGTGTTTTTTTTGACCTTCTATGCCACAAAACTAACAGCTCGAACCTGGAAGATGCCTAGCCTTGCAAATTTCATGGAATCTCTCACACAAGAACAGGACAAGCTGGTGATGATGGGCACCATCAAACCATCCAAAGATCAAGCTTTGATTGCTAGAGATTTGAAGGTGGATTCAAAAGGAAAAAAGAAAGCT
Source organism: Pseudotsuga menziesii (assembly GCA_001517045.1). Lineage (NCBI taxonomy): Eukaryota > Viridiplantae > Streptophyta > Pinopsida > Pinales > Pinaceae > Pseudotsuga > Pseudotsuga menziesii. The sequence continues at coordinate 187,320 of LPNX010708065.1, forward strand.
AAAAAGCCACCTGAGAAAAAGAGAGACAAGAAACAGTCTTCGAAGGAGCCACAAGGTTCCAAGAAGAACTACCAGAAGAAGAAAAACAAAGGAGAAATGAGCAAGTGTGCATACTGCAATAAGGGAAATCACACTGAAAGCTCTTGTATGAAGAAGCAAATAGACATGCTGACCCAACTCCTGAAGAAGAATGGAATCTCCCTTCCAGAAATCTCAAAGAAGAGAGAAGGAGGATCAAGTTCAGATGACAGAGAGAGAGTTCATGCATTGGTTGCTGGCACATCAAGCTCACCTAGTTTTATCATTGATTCTGGAGCTTCAAGACACATGGTTTCGACCAAGGAGGCCTTCTCCTCACTTGACATGTCGAAAGGACCATCTATAGTACTGGGAGATGACTCTCTCACTGAAATTTTGGGAAAAGGGAGGATTGATCTTGATCATGGTCAGTTCAGCAATGTCTTGTATGTGCCTGGTCTTGCCTCCAACCTCTTGTCAGTGTACCAGATGACCCACACTGGGTCTCCTAATAAATTCATATTCTCCCCTGATGAAGTTGAGATCAAAGAAATCTCAAGTGGTAGAGTCATTGCAAAAGGAGTTGCAAATCATGCTCAAAAGGTATACATGTTCTCACACTTCCTACCCTACTCAAACCCCTCTGCTCTTCTGATTCATGCTAATGAAGCAAGCAAGCTTTGGCATGAAATATTTCACCACCTGAACTACAAATATCTTTCTGATCGTAGTGAAAAAGAGATGGTCATAGGGTTTCCCAAGATAAAATTTTCCAAAGGAGTCTGCCAAGGTTGTATCCTAGGAAAAAAGCCAGAGCATAAATTTGAGAGAGCTAGTCATGAGAGAACCTATGCAACCCTCGAGCTGATCCACAGTGATGTTGCTGACCCATTCCCTCATATGTCCATGATTCAGGCCAAATATGCATTGAATTTCATTGATGACTTTTCCAGGTATTGCTGGGTTCACTTCCTAAAACACAAGTCTGAAGTTTTTGGCCTATTCAAAGTCTTTAAGGCTTTGGTTGAGAACCAGTCTGGAAGGAAACTCAAAGCCCTCAGATCTGACAATGGTGGTGAGTATGTCAAGTCTGAGTTTATTAATTATTGTGCAGATGCAGGTATTCAGATACAGCATTCTAACCCTTACACACCACAGCAAAATGGTGTTGCTGAGAGGAAGAACAGATCACTGAAGGAGATGGCAACATGCATGATGGAGGCCAAAACTTTGCCACCAAAGTAATGGGCCGAAGCTATCAACTATGAAGCCTATATTTAGAATAGGGTGCGTCACAAACAGCTTGATGGCATGACTCCCTTCGAATCATGGAGTGGGCACAAGCCAGATGTGACCCATTTCAGGATTTTTGGCTCAAAGGCTTGGGCTAGAATTCCAACAGAGAAGAGGAAGGCTTTGCAGCCCCAAATCCAAGAGTGTCTTTTTGTTGGATACTCTAAAGATTCAAAAGGGTACAAACTGATAGATTTGAGCACAAACAAAGCCTTCATCGAAAGGTGTGTTTAGTTTGAATAAGAACCCCTTGTAGCAGTGGAAGTTGGAGAAGCCTCTTCTCCACCTGAACCTCAAGAAGTAAGTAAAGAGTTTGTTGAACATGCTGATTCTGATTTGTCTGATGAATATGATTTTATTGCAGACCCTAACATCCCTACAAGGCAAAAGTGGGCAGCCAAGACACTACATGCAGCAGGTGAGCTAGCTGGGGATCCCAATGACCCAAGGAGGACTAGATCTCAGTTTGAGAGTGGTCTATGCATGAAGGATCCTATGTTTGCTGAAAAATGATATTTGATGGTGGGGTCTAATACTAAAACATATGAATAATCAGCAGGATATCCAAGATGGAAAACAGCCATGAAGGAGGAGTTCAGCTCACTCCAGAAGAGCAACACATGGGAGCTAGTGGATCTTCCCCCAGGGAGAAAGTTAGTCCAGTGTAAGTGGGTCTATAAGACCAAATTTGATGCTGATGGTTCACCACTAAAGTACAAGGACATATTGGTATCCAAAGGCTACTCATAGGTTCATGGAATAGATTACAATGAGACCTTTTCCCCAGTGGCAAAGATGGATTCCATCAGGCTAGCCTTAGCCATTGCAGCCTCTAGGCAATGGGAGGTACATCACATGGATGTAAAATGTGCCTTCCTGAATTGAGATCTCATTGAAGAGATATATATGCAGCAGCCTCAAGGTTTTTCTACTAACCCTTCTCTTGTGTGCAGGTTGAGAAAGTCATCATATGGGCTAAAGCAAGCCCCCAGGGCTTGGTATGCCAAGATCGATAGCTTCTTGCTATCACTAAATTTTGTTCGGTGCAAATCAGATCCAAATGTCTATTTAAAGTTATTTAATGTTTCATTAATGATCATTGTGTTATATGTTGATGACCTCCTCATTACAGGAAGCTCAAAGGCTGAGATTGCTTCCTTAAAAGGAGCTATGAACCAAGCCTTTTCCATGACAGATTTGGGGCTCTTAAGTCAATTTTTGGGGTTTAAGATTGCTCAAACCAAAGCTGGAATAAAGGTGCACCAGTCCAAATATTCCTTGGAATTGCTGAACAAATTCATAATGAAGGATTGCAAAGCAAGCAAAAATCCTTTCCTTTCAGGAGTGAAGCTGGAAGAAGCTGATTCTTCACTGATGGTAAACAATACACTGTATAGGAAATTGATTGGATGTTTGTTGTATCTGACACATACTAGACCTGATATTTTTTATGCAATAAGTGTGTCTTCTAGATACATGGATCAGACTCATGAGATCCATTGGAAAGCAGCCAAAAGGATCCTTAACTTCGTTCAAGGAACAAGGACACATGGGATCTTCTATAAAGCAAAATCTGATCTTGATTTGATTGGATTTACTGACAGTGATTGGGTAGGTGATAGCACAGATAGAAAGTCCACATCAGGATATGTGTTCATGCTTGCAGAAGGGCCAATCAGCTAGTCAAGCAAGAAACAGAGTGCCATTGCACTTTCATCTATAGAAGCAGAGTACAAAGGAGTTGTTAATGCAGCAACTCAATGTTTATGGTTGCAGGGTTTACTTGGAGAGTGTGGCTTTGAACCAGAGTACTCAACTACCATCTACTGTGATAACCAGAGTACCATTCAAATCTGCAAAGATCCAGTTCAGAAGCATAGAACCAGACACATTGAGATCCATATGCACTACATCAGAGAGCTTGTGCATGATGGCACCATTCACCTACTCTTCTGTTCATCTTCAGAACAAGTAGCTGATATCTTCACCAAAGCATTTTGTGAGAAGACATTCAACAATCTCAAATCACTGCTAGGGATTGCTGATCATGCTGTGAAGCATGAGTGAAGACAAAATTCCAAATTTTGTTTTACAGTCCATGTTTAAGGGAGGATTTTCCCAAGTTGGTTTTGCCTCTTTCCTTGTTTAAATGGACATGCAGTATGTAAAGGGTGACTAATCCTTGTTTCTATGACCTATAATTTTCTGATATATTACTCATAAGTCAAGCTTAAGGGGGGGTGTTAGAATAATCAACCCATAGTTTACCCACTTAGACATTAATATAATTATTTTTGTCTTATTACCCTAGTTCATGTGTCCCACCTTGTGCAAGTTGTCTTTTACCTATCCATAGTGGTAAAACTTGCCTTATTTTACCCATGTAGCACATGGGAAAGCCCAAGAAATCAAATCTAGTTTATTCCTAGCCTCCTAGGCGCCCTTCTGCTTTTTCTGCTTTATTCCCTACTTTTTCAATGTTTTAAGGCAAATGGAAAAGCTAGACTAGGTGAGGTGAACTATTTTTTTTGTCCTCTTCATCCTCCACTCTTTTCTCCTTGAAAAAGCATGTATGAGATTCCATTCCACCACTCTTTAGCTTGCCTAATCCATTTTTCCAATTCGTGAGCTCCATGACAGATTTGGGATCAACTTTTTACACCTATGGGGGATTTGCTTATTTTTAGTAAGCCTGCTTTATGCTAGATTCGAATTGCTCCTCATGCATTCGAATCCCTGATGTATGTTATGTATTCAGCAACCTATTATGTTACAGGGTTGTTTATTGTACACTGATTCAATACAGTTTAGTGTTCATCTCCAATTTCAGTCTCTTTTGTGAGTGATTTTGCATGATCATTTGTTAATTGTTGTGAGTAAAATTAATCTATCACTGGGTTCAATTTCCACACTTGAGTCCTTTGAATCTTCCTTCAAATAGCAATTCAGTGATCCTAATGAGTTTGATTTTTCTTATGAATTTTTCAACTCCTGTGATACTGAGTTTGTTCTTGCAGACTCTATCTCCCTTGTTGATTTTTTCTTTTCTTATGAGGTTGATATTATTGATAATAAAACCTTAGATATTGGCACTAAAGAATATTCTTCATTTGATTCTACATTGACTAGACCTTTTGTAGAAGATAGAAAAGTTGCATGTGTTTCTGCCAAAGTGACCTGCATCGAATCTTTCTTCTGAATACGTTACCAATGTTGTTGTTTCTTGGAGAACGGATTTGTAGTTGGATTCACAACTGTTTACTGGCCTTTTATTTTTATTCAAGTTGTAATTCCATTTGGATGTACCCTACTCATTCTTATGAGCCTGATGGTGGCTTCCATGATTTTAGCTCGTTATATAAGCCCTCTTCTCTTCTCTCATCATCGCTCAGCTTTGTACATCTTTTTCGTTGCAACTTGGCACACTTTACCTCGAGGAAATGTTCCCCAAGTGTCTGTAACTTGCCCATGTTCCTTTTATTATGCATATATTTGTTCCTCACACTTGGAACTAGTTTCTCCTGCTTCTGACACTCGTCTCCTAACATTTACTGCATTCTTTCTACTCTCCTTCGAGCTCATTAAAAATAGTAAGGAGGCCACGAGTTGACTTTTCTAGACTCATTAAAACTTCATGAGAAATATATGGAGTTATCTTTAATCCCTAGTCTGACTCCTTAAAATTGACTAGATTGTTGAGTTAACTTGTTTTTTCGAACTCGTTAAGATAAATTGAACAGCCATTCACATAGGTATAAGTTTACCCTTTTTTTCCTTGTGCATTACTTAGGAAAAAGGAGCACTCTATATTCTTCAGAGGTTAGAAGAGTATCTTCAGGTACAAATTTATCTCTTTTATGGACATGGAGAACTAAACTTACAAAAAAGGATCCTTTTTAAGTTTAGTTTTCTCATTTTAGTGTTCTAGACCTAAACATGAAAAATATTCTGAGCATACTTTATGTCTTTGTGATGCTCGCTAAAACCTTAAGAACAAAGCATCGAGTTTATTGTTGTAAGACCCATTTTGCATAATAAAATGGATCTTTATATGTGATCTTTCCTTCCTTCACACTCATTAAACTCGGGCTACATGTCATTTCTGAAGGTGCGTTGATCTGGTAATCGTTTACCCCTTGTTTGAACCTTGCCAACTAACTACAAAAATGCATACCTTAGTTCACCCAAGCTAAGAGAGTTCTTTTCTGTATTTTTTTACACTTTTTCAGACTTAGGAGACTAACTTTATGAAAAAAACACCCCCGCTAGAGTCTTCTTTGGAGTTTTTAGACTCTTAAAAATATGAAAACATCATTGAGCATTCACTAATTCGGGCTCATGAAATCCACAAATTAGTGCTTTATCAAGAATTATTTTGTCTCTTCTTTGAGCTTGCCAAAAATGAAGAACGTCCTGAGTTTGATTTATTGGACTCGTTAAACCTTTAGAAGAAAAAGGGAAGACAATTTCATTCACATGTATTTTACATCATGGCAGAAAGTCTCGTCTCCTTAAACAAAGCACCAATTTTTTAGTCTCTCAACAGTTGGGTCTCGGTTTTTTACTTTATCCCGATTCAGAGTTTCTTACTCCTCCAGTTAGTTTTTCTTTCCCAATTATATGGGGAATATGTCAATGTATCCTACATTGCAGATTTGTGGCGTTGGTATTTTTATGTAAAAATATTCCTAAGTCACTTTTGTGTCATGCTCACTATACAAGGATAAACCTTTGTCATCCATTCTGCAGTTTCCTTTACCTTTTGTGTCGACGACTTCCTTGTATCAGTTCATTACATCATGCCTTCGGTGGTTCTTATTGTGAAATTCAGTACTAGTTCCAGATCCAATTAGTCATTGAATTACTTCGTGTTGGATGATGGAGGATGCCTTAATGCCTTCCTTCCAAAGAATATCTTCCTATCGACTAAAACACCTCTTCCTCTGGGAATGAGATTTAGATTTTATGACAGTACCTTGGGGATTGCACTCATCAGTGGAAATTTCCCTCACTATTGGGTAGTGGGAATACCTTACTCTCTCCTACTCGATAGATTCTTCAAGTGTTTGACTTCAAGTCCTTGTATTCACACTTGTTAGAAGGTACTAGGTACCTTGGGGACCATTTTCATTAATGGTGGTTTTCCTCGCATTTGTTAACTATCCTTATTACTGACTAGAAATCAAATGGTTTTCTCTATGTTCGACTTCAACTCCTTTATTCGCATGGTTAGTATTCATACATTTTGGGTGGTTTGGATTGAAGAACTTCGGCCGATAGTAGCATCGTCATCTTTTTCTATTTCCCGAGTTGCACAATACTGTTAACCCAAAAATCCCCCACTCATCTCTCCATGACCTACACCACCCAAGGACACCATCTCATGACCCTCCATTAGACCCCCACACCCTCAAAAATGGCCTAAGAATGAAGATAAGGGCTTAAAACCCCCAAAAAGGAGCCCAAAATACTCTCCTAAGAGCTAAAGCCTCCAAAAAGGGGCTAAAACCCTAAAAGGAGATAAAATCAGGGTGAAAGGGGTTAAAATCCAAAAAAAAAGGGCTAAATCCTGGACCAAGGGCTTAAAACCCTAAAACCCCCAAAAAGATATAAAAGGAGGGTGGGGGGTCAATCTCAAAACACTTCTCCCTTGCATACTGTTAAGTTTCTTGTGGATGACTTGAGACCCTTTATCTCTCAAGCCACCCACACTCCCTCTCCTCCATCTTCATTGAGCCATAGTTCCCCCATCCAAGAGAGATGTTTCAACAAGCTAGGGCATGGTGGACCATTTCCACCCAAAGAGAAGGTATAACTTGTCTTTCTTGCATTTGCTTCTTAGTCTTCTTTGCTTTCTAACCCATGTTTTCATTTGTAGGTTTATGTTTAACATTGTTTTTCAGGTATTTTAGTTTTCTGTAGTTTAGTCATTGTTTCCAGGCCTTCGGAAGCAGAACCCTAACCTTTGTTTGCAAAGGGTTTCACCATTGTTTCTCTTCCTTCTTTGCTTTGCTTTGTTTTCCTTACTGTCCTTTACAATATGTTTTTATTTTCAGCATTTATCCATGTAGGAACCTACCCTTCTATCCTATAGATAGAAGGGATCCATTCTTTCCCCTGTAGCAAGGAGAAATCCCTGTTACAGAATTGGCGACCATACCAGGTCGATCCCACAGGATCCCTGGGCCAAATTTTTAAAATTTCAAGTTTTTTAAGTTTTGCCCTAGTTTTTCAAATTTTGTGTTAAATTATTTCCAGTTATTATCACTGTCGAAGCCTCTGCTAGGCACAGCCGAGTCAGTTTGGCCACAGTATAGGTTACTGTCGGCTGGATTTGACTCTGAATCTCAAAAAACCCCAAATTCAGGGCAGGTCGCTCTTATTGGGCCTGAACATGAGGTGAGGGCACACTTAATGGCCAAACAGGTGTGCATAGGGTGCACTTAATCCCTTGATAAGTGTGACTTCACTCAAAAACATAGACCACTACTACAAATGAATTATGTGTGACCCCCTCACCTGTTTCTGAAAAAATCTTGCGGCCCCCTCGCCATATTTGATAAAAAATGTGTGGTCTGTCAAACAGAGCTTCAATTTCAGTTTAATAGGAGTTAAATTTCAGTTTCATAGGGACTATCAGTGTGGCTCAGCCGCCTCTATCTAGCACTACAAGTGAATTTAAGTTCCTATTTAATTTCCTGCAATTTCTTTTACAAACAATGTGTAAATTCCAAGTAAATTTTAATGGCTTAATAAAATGAATGTAGCTGAACTAAAATCAACCTAAAACTAACTATCTTGCTCACCCTTCCTTGTCTACCCAGTCATCACCCTCTGGGGTATTCTGGGATACGACGAAGGGAAAGCTCGCATAGATCTAGGCACTCCAGCAATATTGTTCCAAACCATTAAAACCGGATGACCTGAAAGGTAGAGGGGGTAGAGAAGGAGGGATTCTCACGGTGCTAAGCATCCTCCCTTTTGACCAACCTTGCATTCGGGAGGTGACCTGAGGATCTACGGATAGGCTTAGTCCCATTGTGTTGAGATCCCAACACCTTCTCTTGGTTGAAGAGGAATATCAATGTGAGGTAGTCATCTAGTTAGCCCATCAACATTCAGGGTTAAAAACTGTATTTGTTCACAATTTTTTATTATCCAATGCTTGCATACACAACCACAATATGATGAATTCATAAACCATTTGCAGCTACCAAATACTAGAAAAAAAAACAAATAAATACACCATACCAAGTAATTAACCCAACTCAGTTCATGATGCTGAGAGAGCCTTAAAATTTACCAATTTACACTAAGTACAAACAAATCTATAGTCTTTGAGGACATAAGTCCCTGACTGCTTCAACTGTGGGAAGTACTTGGGATCTACCCAGAAAATCATTGTGAGGAGTACCACAGGAACCCCAAAGTAGTTGGCCGTTGAGAGGAATTGCCAAGCGAAACGGGCAACGATCCCTTTCGATTGAGTAGAAACACCTGTGAGGAAAAAGCTAAGAACTATATTCTGATATTCTTGGTGTCCGAGTGACCACCTACAACCAATAGGAAGCCACTGAAATTGGGGTCCAAACATCATTCCCATCAGTTTGATAAACAACTAACACAGTTGATCCCTCATGCTCTTCCTCGCGCCTAAGAGGTGAACCACCAGAATTTGGAACACTCAATCGACACCATTGAAACCATTCTCAATGATCTTCCACACCATCAGAAGGTCCCATAGCCTCTGATTTTGATTCAGACCCATATTAGTCTGAACCAGACCTCCATACTGCACCATCAAGCCCCATGGCTGGTGTCAACCCAGATCCATTTTCTGGCCTAACCTTAGCAAGTGGACCCATGTCCACACCACAACTTGCCACCAATAACCCTATAGGTTGCCCAAGCATAGTCATGCAGACTGTCATTAGTCAACTGCCACCACCTACAGTGTCCATCCAAGCTAGTCCACTTGCAACACATGGGGGCAATGGCCCTTCAACACACACTGCCCCTCCTGCAACACAGGGGGGTAGTGGTCTGTCCACTTACATTGCCCCTACTGTCACACATGGGGGAAATGTCCCCTCCACTCATATGGTCCCTCCCACAACACTTGGGGGCATTGGCCTATCCGCAATGGTGCCACCGCAAATACTCCCAGCTGTGCAGGTGCATTATGCACCTGAAAACCCCACCACCATTGCAGCCCCATCCCACATCAACCTGGGGTCCAATCTACCTTTCATGGCTCATCTTAACCTGCCTAATTTGGCTCGGTTAACAAATGACCCCATCTGCCACCAAGATTTCTGGCCACCCATGCCAACCAAGCTGCCATTAGACATTCCCAAGTTTGAAGGAAAAGCAGGGGAATGTCCCTAAAACCACATAATGACATTCCATCTATGGTACTTGTCAAACAACATCATAGATGATTCCATCAGACTGAGGCTATTCCAACGCACCCTCATAGGTGTTGTGGCCAAATGGTACATTGAGCTACCGTAGGCCAAATACTCAGACTTCAACTCCCTATCCTTCATGTTCCTATAGTATTTCCAACTCCCCATCGGATATGACGAGGGGGTGGAGATCTTGTTATCCTGCCGTCAAAACACTACCACTCATATAACCAACCATATCCATGAGCGGCGGTGACGTTGTATCTTATGCAAAATCCAACTTGATGATAGGATATTCTTGGATTGGTTCCTTAAGACCTTTATCCCACCCATAGTAAAGGACATCACATCCAAACGTCCTCAATCCTAAGAAGAGGCCATACTGAAAGCTCAATAGTTTGACCTGATCTACGCTCAGTCTGGATATCTGTACACTGTCATTCCAGATGCTCCCCATCCAAGTACCTCCTACCGTGATGCACTGGGGCATCCCATGCTATAGATGGCATCATAGTATTAGATTCCCAACAGCCACAACACCGACTGACCCCACCTATAGTTCTATCATAAGAAAGCAACACTGCTAATGTTTCTTACCAAAACCAAGCTTCGGACTATGCAAGAATGATGTCCCAGTCTGGAGAAACAACTTCCTATGCACAACTTGCGCCACCGCAGCAAACTTAGGACATGGCTTGGCCAACACAGCAGTATGTGGGGCAAATTCCCACATTTGTGGCACCGCCACCCCCACAAATCTATTATGCATCACCAGTGCAACCAGTTCAAGCCCCCGCCCCCGCTCCACCCACTCCATTGGGACAAGTGTTCGCACAACAAAACCATCCCAACTAGCTTTCCCCCAACAATTAACAAGGGAACACTAGAAATAACCAGCCCCGCAACCAAGGCAATAACCAACCGCAGGGAGGTGGTCAACAACCGAACCCTCCCAACAATGCCGCGGCAAACCGGGCAGCCCAAAACCCCCCATGACAAAATGCACCAAGACGCAACGCCCCGTTGCAAAAAAACCAAACATGCATAGTCTGTGATGCTTATGGGAACTACACATTCGAGTGTCCCCTCATGGGTTATGCTAAGAAATCCATTCAAAATGAGGCCTAATAGGCCGCCAACATTGTAAATCAAGCCCAAACCAACCCAACACCACAAGGACCTCCTCCTATGGTGCATCAAAACCCACTACCGGTCTAAGGGTTGGTGGCAACCACACCCCCCCCCCCCCCCCCCCCCCCCCCCCNAACTAGAAGAAATTAGTAGGATACCACCACCGAGCCCACTGATGTATTAGTGACATCTACATCCAAGTCGGTCAATGCACCTCTTCAATTACCCCCTTTCCCCCACCCCCCATACACCGAATTGCCAATAACGCCATGGCTAGAGCTGCAGTCAGCTATAGCATTGTGGATTATTTGGCACAAAAACCAACTGCCATGTCCACTCTTGAGGTACTTAAAATGTGCCCAACACAGCAGAAAGCCTTATTAGCCGCCCTTGGGGCAGTAGACCCCTCTGACTCCAAGTTGATCACATTTGACATGGAGAATGGAGAACCACGCACGCCATCCATCATCTCCTTCCAAATTTCTATGTCTATCCGAAAATTGGTTGTGCATCGATGCATAGTGGATGAGGGGGCATCCACGTGCGTTATGTCCACCCTGGTTTGGCAAAAACTCGGATCACCAATTCTACAACCATCCTCCACAACTCTGTAGGCTCATGATGGGAATCCCACTAAAGCCTAAGGAATCCTCCCCCATGTCCCCATCACATTAGCTGGGAAGACAGTGTTGATCGACATAGAATTCGTCAATGCTCAACTGGACTATAACCTTCTCCTCGGGAGAATTTATATGTATTCCATGCGAGTTGTCCTGTCAATTGTCTTCTGTCTCATGATGTTCCCCCATGAAAGGAAGATTGTGACGATTGATCAACTCACTTATCATGATCCGCAAGGGTTAATGGCACCTGCCAATGTTATCCCAACCATCACCACTATTGAGCCGCAAGGGACGAATACACATGCCAATGTCATCCCTGCAATCAACACCATGGTTGAAAACACACAAGCCTCCCCATTGTTAAATGTGGGCCCTGGGTTGTTTTCCTATACCACCATGATGGCTCCTTTCCCATTAGTGTCACCACCACTGACACAAAATGAAACTGCGGACTTGTGCATGGTCTCATCCAGCACCACTGCACCCAAACAATAACCATAGCTGCAGCCCAAACCACAACCACAACATCATCCGTAGCTGCAACACCAACAGCAGCTGCAACATCACTCACAGCAGAAGCATTACACATAGCTGCAACCACAACTGCATCCCCACATGCAACTAGCCAGGAGTTATCTGGGATCATCTCCAGTCCATACGATTCCCTTCCATTTACCCCCACCTGGTGTCATGAGCAAGCCGGTCATGGCCACCTTGAGCCTACCCAACTTTATGTTGGGAATTCTGGTGTGGTATCTTGATCCACGGGCTCAATCAGCAAAGCCCCAGGTTGTTCAAACCTCGGTGCAACCCACCGCACTCGAGTCTCACCCTCCACCTAGTCTGCAAAATCCAACTGTTTCACCCACACCTGCACCGCCCCACCTAAAAAGGGCCAGGGGCAAGAATTCCAAAGCCACCACAGAGCCACGACAAGTTCCACCTTGCGTCATCTGCGAGCAACAGGGCCATCCAACTCAGAATTTCCCTGAAATCCCAATGATCCATGCACATTTAGATGCCATGGATACAAACGAAATCAACCCCGTGGTTGAACTCCCAACCACACCAATAGTCAAGAACAAGGCATTGAAAACAAACCATGCTTGTGCCCTTTGTGGCTTGTATGTCCATTACTCTCACCATTGCCAAGACCTTCCTGAATTTTGAATGGCTCTAGCTGACCTCCGTTAACATTCCCTTGAATCTGAGATCACCTTGATTGAAGAAGTACACCCCCCACCACCTTCTTTAGACACCATGTCCATCTACATGATGTCCAGTTCAACTGACCTGCTTATCTCCACCTCCAACGATGGTCCATTAGACCTATCTCTTTGTTGCTTCAGCAATGATGGGGAGATACTTGAAGCTCTGAACACCCTAGAATACCCATGGGACGACATGAACCATCGCTCATTCTTCCTCCCTGAAGAACTTGTGTCATAGTCTGACCAGTTTTCTATGGAGACAAAATATTTCATCCATGGTAAGGTTGACTGGTTCAAGAACCCCATCCCAGCACCATATGCCTTTGAAGAAGGGAATATGGTGAAAATTTCACCAACCATTAAAATAGACATCTCAACCAATTCTGATATTGTTGAAGAAATCATGCTGGGGGCATCCTGCTCCCAGGAAAAGGTCGATGCCTACAAAGCTCTCTTCCAAGAATTCTGTGACATCTTCGCCTGGTTGTACACTGAAATGCTTGGCTTAGCTCCATCCATCGTGGAACACCACATCAACACATGGATAGATGTGGCTCCCGTACGCCAAAAGCAATGGCCCATCCATCCATCCAAAGTGGCTACGGTTAAAGCCAAGATAGAGAAGTTGTGCACAGCCGGCTTCATCTACCCCATTGCGTACACCACCTGGGTTTCTAATCCTATTCCCATGAATAAAAAATAGGGTACCATTCACGTTTGCATACACTTTCATGACCTTAATGGGGCATGTTCCAAAGACAACTTCCCCACACCCTTCATCGATTAGATCATCGATGCATGCACCAGACATGAAGTATTTTTCTTCATCGATGGTTTTTTCGGATATAACCAAATCCAAATCCGGAAGGAAGACCATTATAAGATGACATTGACAACCCCATGGGGCACATTCGCTTACAAAGTCATGCCCTTTGGCCTGAAAAATGCTGAATCCACCTTCCAGCGTGCCATGACACACTACTTCCATGACCTCATTCACATTATGTTGGTTTGTTCCAACAACCTCATCACGTGGTCACAGAAGCAAACACAACATATAGACAACCTGCGACAAGTGTTCTCATGATGTTGCAAGTATGAAAACCACTTGAACCCTTTCAAGTGTGTTTTCTGTGTCCCCATAGGCCGTCTACAAGGATTCATCGCATTACACAAAGGAATGACCGCTGATCCCTGGAAATTCCAAATGACTTTCCCTCTAACATCACCCCTTTGAGTGACAACGTCACAACTTGTATTATAGTTTTTCCATTTTTTTTTGTTTTACATATTTTTCAAAATTGAGTCTTATGTATCGTTTTCTCTCATTGCTTCAGATGGAGCACACCTCAAACTGGTATATCAGATTCGCAGATGGAGCAAGCAGATGGTCTTCAAACCTTGCCTCAGCTGCATGGGTAATCTATGCCCCATCGCACGAGTTGATCCATATCGATGGAATATGCATGGGCACCGCAACCAACAACCAGGCTGAATATGATGGTGTAAATTGCCTCTTGGCCACCACTCTTCAATTAGGAATTCACCATCTCGATGTCTTCTTAGACTCCTAGCTGCTTGTTTCTCAGTTGAACAACCACTATCGAGTATGGGATCCCTGCCTCTTTAGAAAGTACCTACGCACTAAACATATGGTTAGAACATTTGAATCTGTCACATTCACACATGGTCCCAGAAACCTCAATAGTGTCGCATATCCAATGGCTAATGATATTCTAAATTGGCACATCCATAACCACATATAGGAAACATACAACCATAATAGAATGCATAACTATGTCTAAAAAAACACACACAAGTATGACAATACATCACATAGACATTTGCATTCCACATCATCATAAAAAGACTCACATAATAAAACCATAAAAGCACATCCACATGCATCAAAAATATATAGATAAATATATAAGTCGCATGTCCAAAACATGTCCAATACAAAATGAGAAGTCGCATATGCTTTCTCAGCAAGATATACATAGCAACACAAAAACCCCTAAGTGCACCAACGCACTAGGGACAGCCCCACTAGGCTACTAATCTGACTCAGACTCATCATCTGACTCGGTGTCATCATCTTCCTCAAAGGACTCATCCTTTACAGGAAGATCTTTTCTCTCCGCCTGTCGAAAGTGCTCACAAGCCATCGCCATCTTCCTCATCACACCAGTCAACTTTGAAGGAAGTATGTGAATAGCGGCAATCATATCACTACTCAGGTGCTGCCAGCCATCATCTGAGACTCCAGTAGCAAGCCGCTCCAGATACAGCAACACTCCATCCATCTCCCACCGCCTCCTGTGGGAGCTCCCGGTAGGAACTGCCGCAGGAGCTATGGAAACAACCCGTCTCTGATGCCCAGGCAGTGGGCGAGGACCAATATCTGTATATACAAACAAGGACACCATTATTCCATGTTCATCAATAATACAAACTACCAACCAGCTCAAATACACTATGTATAAATATGAACATAAAAACATCACACATACATACCAGTTAGTCCCCAAGCTTGGATACGAGGTCGGGGCATCTGAGGGTCTCCGTGGTAGTCCATACCTGCATATGGGTACTCGTCAATCACTACAGGAAGCTGGTGCCACTGCTCCAATCGCTTCTTAGTAAAGAAGCGACCCACTCTACCACCACCCTATCAGATCATCATCTGACACCATCTGTACATCCGTGGCTCCCATGGACCACTGTCATGCACAACCCAATGATGATGAAGTGTAGGTAATTTCTCAAAAAAGAAAGCATGCAGGAAGGAGCCAAAACAAAAACCAGCACCAGTAGTATTCAACTTGTTCATTTGATGCCGAATAGCCTGCAGATAGATCTGGCCCCATGCATAGTGCGTGCCACCTATAGCAAACTCTACTAGCTGTAGCTGACCACCAGAGATCTTGTGGCTCCCCGTGAAACCCAATATATGCTGCAATAAGGTCCCCACAACCCGTGTGGACAAATCCTAAATGTCACACATCAGGATGTAGGATCCATGCACGTACGCTGTAGCGTAACAGTGTCGATCGCACAACTCCTCCAGTGTCTCCCCCCAAGACAACACAGGTGCCAAGTCACCAACCACTCCCAACATAGGGAGACCAGTAAGAAAGTATACATCTGCCAACTGTCACATGCCCCAATTTTGTAAAAAAAATAATATTATCATATTTGATTTCATTTCAAGACATTATGTTAAATTTTATTTTAAGTTGTAAGTGATGACTCAGCAGAGTCAAGGATATTGAATGTAATTCTGAATATTTTAATTATAAATAAATAAAAGTGGAGACAATAGCTTGGGAGAGCTGTTAAAAGAGTGTTTATTGGTCAATTTGGTGGAGGAGACTGGTGGAGAGAAAATAGACAAGTGGCAACATCCTCAAACACTTCCAACTGTTGCAGGTGGCAACCTCCCTACATTTGGGGTCATGATCCCCCAAGAAAGTGGGATCAAAGCAGGTGGCTCAATTAATGACAACTGACCCAAAATACCTAGGAAATCTTGATAAAAATTCCCATTAAAGAGAGCTAAGGCTTCTCATTCAAGGGAAGTGATCATTTAGGTGAATGTACTTCAGAGGATTTCAATCGCAAGAGAAATTGTGGAAGGTGTTTGAGGGGTAACTTCCAAAGTGATCTAGTGCATTTTTTCAGCTGAAGGATCTTACTCCAGAGTGCAAAGTGATTACTGAGTCATTTAGACTAGTATTATGTTTCCTTGCTCCACCAGTTCTCAGCCAAGGATACCAGGAACAGGCTTGGGGGTCCTGAGGAGACGTTGTTTGAGCGCTCTCCAGGAGTTGGTAGGGAGGAACGACCTCCCAACACTGTTGTTGTCCAGCTTAATCAGGTTTTATAGTCTTTTAATATTACAGTGTTAAATGTTTAAATGTGAATTTGACTGACTATTGAATGTTAAATGTCTAGCTGTGAGCTGTTAGAGTTAGTAATCTTTAGTTATTGAAAAACTAAATCTGAAATTAATGGAAAATAATCCTAACCTGTGTTTTTCCACATCTGGAATGGACCAGACCGTACTCCAGCACAGGCAGTGTAATTAAGTAGATGTAGGATATGATATAAATCTGAAATGAATAGCTATATTATGCATTCAATAATATTAGAATAATTTGTTTCTGCATGTAGCTTGTTATCAGATAAGAGTAATATCCTGTTAGTTAAGTTTATGGTTTAACTAGATTGTTGTTGTAAGAATGCTAGAAAAGAAATAGCCATAATACTTTATAGATAGCAGTTTATTATAATAACGAGTTATTCAAATAGATAAGTTATTACTTTTACACAGTACTTTACTTTGGAAATCATATTATTAACCAGTAACCGAGGAAATAGAAACATCCCAGATAAAACACTTATCTTATTCTGCTAAGCAAAGATTTTAGTATGGTTTATTTAGTTTATTTACTGATACTATTGACTGACTTAATCTGCAAATATTAGAACCCTAAGTAGGGTATAATAACATAATTAAATTCTAAAAAGACAAATTACTGAGATGAAGAACATCTTAACAAAGAACTTAAGTAATCCTATCGGTATTTTATATAATAAAAACAACTAGAATACAATAGTAACTAACATTTAATTAAATGATTATTTTAACAAGGACTTGTTCTGAAAAATTTTACGAATAGATTATACATGTAAAGGAGTGATTACAGGGTCAAAACCCTTATTTCATTTCCTTGTAATCTAAAAGAGAAATAGTTAATCTCTTAGAAATATTATCACTGAATAAACCAAACAAATGCAGACTGGTTACAATTTTTGTTAATAAAATGTATGTACAAATACAAACTTAGGAAATTATAGTATATACAAATAATAGTATCGACATAAACAATATTGTTTACAAATTAAGAACTCACTTAAGCAAACAGAAGGAATCTTTTAAAACAGAGATTGCTTTCAGGAAACCCTAACTTGGGAATCCTTGAGTATTTATTTAGAAGCACCATGACTGGAAAAAGTATTGAACTCTATTAACAGTAATCTAATATAATTATTAACAAATAAAAAAAAAATATTATCTTACAAGTTAAATAGGGTAAAAACCCTAGCTCATTTTCTAAGCAAAAAATTATCCAGTATTCCTTTAATAAGAAAAACCATTACAGTCATATCATAGGGTAAGTAAATAACTTATTTTTATAAAAAGAATTAAAAGGAAAATCTATTTCATTTACACAGAGATACAAAGTAATATACAAATGAAACGAGTCTAAGTTAAATACAGTTTGTCTTAAAGGACTTCTTTCATTACTTCAACGAGCTCGAAGGTTGAACATAAACCAAAAACTTAACAGAGTACAAAAGTCAGCTAAGAGCTAAACACCCATATCGTGATATGGAATGGTTTATAAAAAAGTATTAACAAACTTAATAATTACAGCATTGTAAGTTCTTTCTTAACACAAGAGGAGAGCATTAAAAGTCACGGCATTGAGCCAGAGACTCCCTGCTAAAAGCAAGGGTTAGAATCAAAACAAAATTATAAAATGAAGAACAACAACCCAAGATTGGGAATGACATTGCCATGACTTCTTCCAACTGCAAAAGTATGAACAAGCAGGGAGAACCTTTTTTGAAACCAGAGCTTACCATACACTGTTCGTTGAGCCATTTGAGAAGTGCTACTGTCAAATGTGGAGACGATTTAACCTTGCAGTATAAAAACCAGAGTTTAAATTAAAATAATGAAATCCGTATGCAAAAAGGAAATAGTAAATCCTTGCTAGCTTTTAAGTTTAAATATTTACCTCCGCTGGAAGTAAAAATGATGGAACCTCGAAGGAATAACAACACCACGACTAGTGTTAAGTAGAGCCAAACCGTCATACTCGTCGAGGATAGAGACGACGAGACTTTTGTTCAAAATCACACTAACAACAATGGCGAAGGTGAACCTGGGTAATGGCCATGAAGGAGTCAAACAAGCACGAAGTCGGACTGTCACTAATACGCAAGTGTAAAAAAAACAAACCAAACTCCAAAACCCTTAGATGAAGGAGCTTTTCAAACAGACACGTTAAGCTCAACCTTTCACCAGTGATAGACCATAATAGAAGAGAAGCAAAGGGAGCTATAGGTCAGCCGTAAAGCCCATTTGCAAGGAGAGCAGTGAACCTTGACCGAATAAAAGAAACCACGGTGGAAGCAGGTGACATAATGGAGATCAAGGGAGTAAGGCACGACAAACACTGACATTGGAGCCTCTACAACTATTTTTCACTCACGGCCGCCATGGGAGCTTGTAGAGTAGCCCGAAGGGCTAACGCAAAATTTGGAACTAGAATAATCCAAGGGTTAGGGTTGATGGATATTTATACGACTAGTGCATGGCCAAGAAAATACCACGTGGTTGCAATAATAAAAGTGATGCAGTGGGTCGACTTTCCAGAGTCACCTATGACCAAATGATAACCAATTATTTTACTAAATGATTTCATCAAACAACATTTAAATCATATAGTTTTCTTGGATATCATGTTTTACAATATTTTTTTAACATATAGTAGAGAGCACATCATTAGCATGGATATGTAACGTTATATTAACTTGACCTAGCACATATTTCAATCTTTAGTCTCGTGACCCAAGGTCCTTGCATCAAACTTGGTGAGCAAAGTTGTAAGCTTATGCTAGTAATTATCGTTGGGTTATATATCAATGTTAAAGTTTATGCTAAGAAATTAACGTTGAGAAATGTATAACATATATATGTATCAACCCTTTTAGAGTATAGAAGTATATAGTAATAATAATGCTACGATATAAGAGTATTATTATCTAGGCTTTTCCATTGACAATTCTAGTCAAGTGTGTGATGGTTAGCATATGACTAGTCTAGTTAAATGGTATAAAAACTATCTAAAAATTTTAGTTACTATTACATTGTGGTGTATACTTTGTTACACCCTATCAACAACATTTAAATTGAAAACATTGCATCGCATCGTTTGTGTAGATTCATAGATAATTTGCAAGTGCAACGCTATTAAAAACTTATATCTTGATAAACAAATAGTTTATGCATGGTTATAAGTCTTAGAAACTATCAAATTAAATGATAGAAACTGTGAAGTGGCAAAATGTGATGTAAGGACATTCCTATGATTATTTACATAGTTCAGACCGATGTGATATTTTAGCATTTGGTTGTTCCTCTTTTCAACCATAACTACATTGGTAGGATATTTTCATGCTTACACCAAAAATACTAGAGTTGAGTTAAAATAGAAGGTTGACTTTATAAGGAAAAATCAACCTCTGATTGTAGACCGTAATTTAGTACAGGAAATGTATTATAGAAATACTAAGATGTGCATATGAAAAATAAAAGATATTGATAAGATAAGATTAAAAGTTTAGATCCAAAAAAATAGTTTATTGTTGCTATGTACTCTAAATAAAGAAACACAATCATCTGCATCTGGTCTACAAAAACAACTGAAGAAAACAGATTGTTTTACCTCACAGAAGTTGTTGGATTACAGCAGCTTATTTTACTAAGATTATTTGAAAATAGAAATACTGTTGGTTACTCTATGAAAATTAAAGCATTATTCTTTCAATCATACCTGTAAAACCTATAAGAACAAGTAATCTTTCTGCGTTAGCATAAACTCTAAGTAAGCCCCATATTTCAAAGTCAGATTCCACCTACTTGTCATAAATAAAATTCATCAGTAAACTGAAAGTACAATTAATGCCCAAGTTAAACTTAATTAGTTCAAAAAGGAAACTGCTGAGTTAACATAATTGAGATTATATAAAACTAATCCTTAACTGCTTCTTTTATTTCATAACCTTTAGCTGTTAGTAAACCGTAGTTCCATCATTTTATGTTATTTAAAAATTTTAAAGTTTTGTGAAAATTTGGGGTTTTGACACCAACATAATCTCAATGCGCTGGCTCTGAAAGAGGAACACCTCCTCATCAACATTCCAGAAACCTATCAGTGTTTGCATCAGCAAACGCAAGCTCTACATGAGGGGTATCCTCCTAAATTTCAGCAATTTGCAATGGGCTAATGTATCTCTAGCATTCCTGTCACATAAGGATGCATCCTTGACACTCTTACAGTCTCTCTCTCTCCACTCGATCTCTGCCATCCTGCACAAGCAAAACCCTTGATGTGAGCCACTCCTGTCATCAAAAAACACCCAAAAGAGGCCAGGGTGCACTTGTTTGGGAAAAATGAGCACCTAGGGTGCTCAAAATTGCCCCACAGGTGCACCCAAGGTGCACCTTTTCCTTTGAAAGGTGCGACTTGGCCCCAATGGAACCCCAAACTTATCATGGGGGGCCTTCAGGTGACCAAATCTAGTAAGTAAACCACCAAAAGGATGAGTTTCAGTGAGATCTTTTACCTGCAAATCGTGCCACTTGAAACCGTCTGTTGGATCAAGATAAATCAACAAATTAAGAATTAGGGCCCACCTCTCCAAATCCACAATGAACAGTGACAATGAGACTTTAGCACATGGACCCCACCCTTATATAGGCCCCATTTGACCTAACTTCTTTCGATTGACATAACAAGACCATACGGACTCCGTTTGAGATGTCGTTTGTGCCACCAGTTTCAAAATTTCACCCTCTATATCCGTATGAGACCATTGTATCATGTTTAACAAGTCAATTTCGGGACCATTTCCCATAAGTCACCTCGATTCACAAGCCATGACATGACGATACAAGTGTCTACGGACCTATACTTGTATCACACTTCTCGATCGCTACTCATGCGAGTTTTTGGGCCACTGCCTATTAAGGAATTCCATTTTTACTTTCATTTTTTATTTTAACACATAGTCTTCTTTTCCATCCACTGTACCTTACGCGGACTTCTGGACCATTGTCAACAAAACAATTTTTTTTCTTGCATGTATTTGGCATATAAGTGCGCCTAGACTTGTACTCACATCGAATGTAGTAAATTCCATCCACCACAACACACACACATGCTCTCTTGACCTCTGTTTGAGAGCCACCTCAGTTTGCATGTCTCTGCTGTACCGACCTGCGAGCCTCTGCCACGATCTATCCCGCGCATGTATTGGTATGTTTGAGAGCCTTCTGCTCCATCCATACTACGCAGATGACCTTTGGACCTCTGTCCATCGTCTTGACATGGGGCACTGCCTGTGCCACCACAATCAGTTGACCACACTAGAGTTTTGTTTAAGATCTTTTCTGACTCTTAAAAACAATGAAAAGATTGCCGAGCGTAGCTGCTTCCTTTCCCACTCACGAAAGTATAGGAAAGGGAATCTACATTGTCTCATTTACCTACTTTTTTGGACCATGTAGACCATTAATTGAAAAGGACTTCCTTGGCAGACTCAAGCCAATACCATTCCCCCTTGCATACTTTTATGCTTTCTCGGGCAGAGGGGCCGTACTTTACGAAAAATCTCACCACAGGTTGTCGTTAAGCTCTTTTCCAGCCTTCTCATCAAGAAAATATTGCCAAGCAAACTTGGTTTCGTTAATGACCGTCCAGTTAGTATAGGTTTAACCTTTTTCGGCCTGATTGGACTACAAATGGTAAAGAAGTCTCTCATCCCCTACAGGATGGGTGAGCTCTCATATGTATACTTTTATCCTTTTTCGGGCAAAAGATACTACCAACAAAAAAGATCCCCCACTGGAGTCTTCTTCATGCTTTCAGACTCTCTAAAATTGAAATCATTATTGAGCATTTACCTTCTCGGGCTCGCCAAAAATCCACGAGATCGTACCATAATGGTGTCCCTAGACACCACCTCACAGAAAATAGTTCGTTAGAATTCCCACATTGGGTTTCCTTTGTTCATAGTACTCTACAATGTGTCTTCCTTGGATCCCATCAATATCAAAAGTGTCCACCTCCTCCAAGTATTTTCCATTTGCAGTGACATTCCCAGTATTACAGCTATGATCCCATTCCCATGAAGTCAGTTTCATTTGCTACTTGGTCTGCCCTGCCATCATACTATGAACAAAGGAAGTTTGAGTCTACCACCACTCCCCCTTCCCATATTCAATTCTATCCCTCCCCACCCCCCCCAATTCCATGAGTCAGTCCACAGATTGCTTGACACCTTTCAATTATCTCCCTTGCACTCCTAGTCAAGGAAACATCATTGCCTTGACTAGGGGCAGGTCTCCCTCTGTCGACGCCAACACACATATTCCAGAAGATAGACCTAGAGGTCCCTGTATCTTGATTTCATTAACATCATTGATGAGTTCCTTGGACCACTTGAGAGGATCCCTTAGTGCCTCTTGGGATGGTTGTTTCTCATGTGCTCGACTCCAACTCCATCATCGCACTATTGAGATTAGTACAAGGTTTGTTTCGCATAGTACTTGGACGAAGACCTCAGATGTCACTTGACTATAGCACATTGATGAGTCTACTTGAGGGACCTAAATAGGTTATGCCCCTTGTGATTTCTAGGTTGCATTGGAGATAGTATTCAGAAGCCCCAGGAGTGCTTCAATATACATTTATGATTGATGCAGCATACTTGTACCACAGAGACTCTAACTCTCAATCATCGAGTCCACACAACTATGTACCAGATCTAGCAAAACACCATTCATGAAGATATAGCATTCCATGAGAATTCCATGGGCCCAATGTACTAGATCAGCATTGTATTCAGCCTCACATGGAGGCAACCATTATTGTAACATCAATTGTATATGATCGGCTCTTGTATATTAGAGCATAGATCAAATTATTCTTTTGACATTGTCACGAGCATGGGGATTCCCACCTCGTCCATATACATGTCACACATTTATTGTATCTCACCCATTGATGGGAACCATAATGGGAACCATATTAATACAAAAACCAAAAGCCACCATGCCCCAGCCCCAGAAGCACCACCTCTATGCAGCAAATCCTATGATGTCAGTTGGCCATACATTGAGATCCTGCCCTCACACATCAGGGGGCAATATGTTAACCCAAAAATCTCCCATTTAGCTCTCCATGACCTACACCACCCAAGGACACCATCTCATGACCCTCCGTTAGACCCCCACACCATCAAAAATAGCCTAAGGATGAAGAAAAGGGCTTAAAAACCCCAAAAAGGAGCCCAAAATACTCTCCTAGGAGCTAAAGCCCACAAAAAGGGGCTAAAACCCTAAAAGGAGCTGAAATTAGGGTGAAAGGGGTTAAAATCCCAAAAAAGGGGCTAAATCCCAGAACAAGGGCTTAAAACCCTAAAACCCCAAAAAAGCTATAAAAGGAGGGTGGGGGATCACTCTTAAAACACTTCTCCCTTGCATACTATTATGCTGCCTATGGATGCCTTGAGACCCTTTATCTCTCAAGCCATCCACACTCCCTCTCCTCCATCTTCATTGAGCCATAGCTCCCCCATCCAAGAGAGGTGCTTCCACAAGCTAGGGCATGGTGGCCCATTTCCACCCAAAGAGAAGGTATAACTTGTCTTTCTTGCATTTGATTCTTAGTCTTCTTTGCTTTCTAACCCACATTTTCATTTGCAAGTTTATGTTTAACATTGTTTTGCAATTATTTCGGTTTTCTGTAGTTTATTCATTATTTTCAGGTCTTTGGAAGCGGAACCCTAACCTTTTTTTGTAGAGGGGTTCACCATTGTTTCTCTTCCTTCTTTGCTTTCCTTTGTTTTCCTTACTGTCCTTTACATTCAATTTATATTTTCAGCATTTATCCATGCAGGAACCTGCCCTTTCTATCCTATAGACAGAAGGGAGCCATTCCTGCCCCTATAGCAAGGAGAAATCCCTGCTACAAATACCTTCTCACATTTCATATGACATTTGATGAGACATAGATCCACCTTGTATTTTTATGGCTATGATTGATTGTTGAGCATGGATCCACCTTGTTCATTTGTGGCCATGACTCCTTTAGATTTGATATGGATCCTTTTTGCATATTGAGTGGCCATGATGATTTCATTAGTTATACATATGTTGGATCTTTTTGTATATTTATGGTGATCATTTGTATATTGACTTGTATGTCCTAGAGATCATTTTTGTCTCACATTTATCTCTCTTTCACGTACCTGTGTTCGAGCCTTTCGATCTTGGATTCTCTACTCTCTCCATACTCAGTTGTTTCCTTTATAATGTATTTCAGCTATCATCTTCCCCTCTAAACTCATACATTAGGGAGCATCTATTATATCCCAAAATTACACATCTCTTCCTGTGACCACTTTCCCACGATTCTGCCGCATGTCGACACTTCCATGATGACACTTCATGAAAGTCACTGAAAAAACACCTAAAGTGGAGGAGCCATATCTAGAGTTTTGTAACTCCGTTTAATCTACTATACATACTGTTGGAAAGGTACTTGAGTTCGTTAAAAATTTCCAAAATACACCAAAGTATGAAAATTCACGAAAGTACCCTTAAAATGAGATTCTTTGAAATATACGCAACTTGTCCTACATGGTACCCGTGTGTTCCATGTTGTACACACGACTTCTCCTACATGGTACCTGTGTATTCCCTGAATTACTATTGTATTCACGAGTATTGACATTGCAACTTGCGCATCGCTTTGTAAACATGACTATTGTCACCACAACCCGCATATATCAACTTGCACATGTGAATGTTGTCACTGCAGTCCGCGGATTTTTCCTGTAGACATAAAAAATTGATGTTTCTTGAATTTTGGGTAGTTTGGGTGGTTATTCAATTGAATCCTTCAGTTGTAACTACTTTTTCTTTGACCCTATCTCTTTGTAAGCATATAAATAGAGGTATAGAGGACCATGAGAAGAGACTTGAATATTTGCATTCTTATGCTGGAGGAATTGGGACTCTCATTTCCCCCACCTTTTCCCTAGAATCTTTCTCCTTGTGTTGCATTGATTGGAGGATGAGTTCCTTGGAGAAGAGAAGGTATATTTTTACTTCTTTTCATGATTAATAAAGATGTGATGTCCATATTCTTCCCAAATCATTGTTCAATGTGTGATTGAATCTTTGTTTATGAACATGTGTTTATGTTAATAAAATTATGATTTCATATTACTTTGGTTATCATTGTTTTATATGTGGTCATATTTGTTTGAGGAATGTATAATTTGTTTTTCAGGTCTCTTGGAGAAAGAGGAGCAAGAGGGATACTGAAGGGATTTTTGGATAAACCTTTGTTTGTTAAGGTATGAACCATTCTTATCTCTAAATCTCATTTATATTTTCTTGCAGAACTATATGCATCTCTCTTTCAACATTGGTACATTGATGGGCTCTTAAACCCTAGCCATAGGAACACTTTCCTCTACAACACTTTCTATTTGATCACATGCTCTTCTCCTCATAGAACTAGTAAAGATGGAAACATTCTACATTTGCCTAGACACTTGCTCCTAACACTTGGAGCTAATTTAACCTCAAATAGTTTCATGTTCAAGGCTGCAATATATCATTTCATTGGGTTTTCCTCACATGGTTCAAATTATCAAGAAATTTTTCTCTCTCATCATTTGATCTGCATTTCTCTACATGGGTCCAGTTTTGATGTTGTAGTTGTCTATGTTTCTGATTCACTTGAGCATATTCTTCTTCCTCTAAAGAGGAAAATTGCTCTAGACATAATCATTAATTTGGAGAGGTTCACATGCACAACTTTTGGATGTTGTTGCAGAGAAGAACCATGCTACTGCATAGTGTTGCAAATTCCATCAGAGTTTTTGCAAGTTATTTCCCAAAGAGGAATATTTTTCTCCTAAGAATAGCTTGTATTTCTTGTTCCTTCTTATTTTGAGGGAGGATTTTCCCCATGAGTTTTTTCCCATTTTCCTCAGTTTATTAATCAACTTTTAATTCTTTTAGATTGTAATGGGTGACTTTCGGCCTAGTTGTCAGGGCCAAAAGTTGTCCAAGTTAGGATTAAAGGGTGATTTTAGGATTATGTAATCCTCCCTTGTCCATATATAGTCTATTAGATCATTTTTCCTAACTTAGGAGTCATTTTCTAGAGTTTGGGTCCACCATGATATTGGTGCCACCGGTGCCACTAGTGCCATTTGTGCCACCAGCACCACTTGGTGTCCCATTTGGTGCCATCGATTCCATTCCCTACATTTTAGGAGCCACTATGAGTGCCACCAACAACTTGCATCAGTTGGTTGTGGTAGTGTTGCAGCTGCAACCTTTTTCCCAAATTTGTAAAATTTTGGACCCTCCTTTTGATTTTATCTAGCCCAGGTGTGTTTAGGTTTTTTAAATCTGTCTTGGAAGTCCAGTATTCTCTTCTTAAGAGATTAATCATCGAAATATCAGTCAACATTTTTTTCCATTGTTTCGTGAGTTGAATGATCTAATACTAGTGTTTTCCTCACCGACGCCGTGGAAACCGTGGAGTCTTTGTTTTAGATTGAACACTTACTGTTTTCATTTTTCAATGCTTTTATTTATCGATGTCTGATTGTTGATTAAATATTGATTTGGGGAATTAGTTCTCTATGCCATTGACATTTCGAAAGGGAAACAATGAACAACTCTTTTTCTCACTAATCTCTGGCCTTATCACCTTGTGGTTTTATTATTCAAACCTTTCGATTTTCATTGACTTTGATTTTCTTTTCACTATTGAAATATTTTTTGACAAGGGATCGAAGTTTTAGTCCTCTATGACACCGTCATTTCGGAGGGCTTGTCCTCTACATTGCCAACACTATGGAGGTCTTCAGTTTTAAATTTCTGACCTTTAGCACTTAGTTGTTTCGATCGTCGACGCGGAACCTTAGTTGTTTGTAAGTTCGTCATTGCGGCTGTCGATCAGACTATTTCCACCGATGTGTTAGTGATTAGTTTTTTCAATCACCCATGCATAACTATCGGCGGCATTTAGTGCTCTGGATTGCTGACACTGTGGAAGTTTTGAATCGCCAATGCATAGTGCTTAGAGCTTCCGATCGCCAATGATTTTTTGTTATTGCGGAACTCGTAGTATAACTGCTGCCCACCGTTATGGCTGTCTTGTGAACTATCCACTTGAAGGCTAGTACTTCTGCCCATCGATAGAGTTTTTTTTTTCGCCGATATCTTTTACTGAGGGTTTTCCATGACGAGGAGCATAGTAAAGAGTCTAGTGTTTTGTAGATTAGCAGTAGCAACAATGTGGTTCATGCTTTCATCGAAGGATTTCGAGTTAGTTCATATGCGACCCGGATTAAGATGAAGAATCTTAGCTATCAAGGTTTCCCTTTTGGTTATAGACAGGGTTTTAAGCACAACCAAGGGATTTTATTTTCCTTGTCATTCTTTCTTTTCATGCATTAATACTGTGTATAGTTATTTTACAGAATGCATATGGAGGAGGTAAATAGACTGATATAGTTTTTTTTTTTTGGTAAAAGATAAATGGTCTAATGACATGCTCTTTTTATGACAGGGTGATTGTTGTAAAGAAGATATGTCTAAAAGACAAAAGCAGAAGAGGTAGAGAATTGGTTGAAGAATAAGGAAGAAGAAAGAAAGAGAGCTGCAAAGGAGGCAGCAATGAGGAAGAGAAAGAGAAATGAAGAAGCAGAGATAAAGAAAAGAGAAGAAGAAAGTGAGGGTCTTATATTAACAAGATCTAAAAAAGGCCAACAGATTAATAAGTAGATCGATAGGAGTAGAGGCCCAGAATTGGAAAAAGTTCATCAGCGACCAAGCTGGTCCCTCTTCATAAAGTGCTCTTAAATTTTAATTTAAAATGTAACATATTGTATAAATTATGAGCACATACTACAAGACAAAATTTTGGAACTAAAAGGTTGAGGAAGCCCAAAGGTCATTGAGGGGCAACCCAAAGGTTTTGATTTTTTGTATAAATATAGGAGAGTTTAGATGTAGAAGGGAATTTTTCCCAGATCATTTGTGAGAGTATATTGTAAGAAGAACTATTTTCTTTTGCAATAAAGAATTACAATTTTTCGGTTGGAGAAAGATTGGTGGAATGTTTCAAATGTTTTACTATGGATCAGTTGAATGTGAACTATTTCGTTTTCATCTTACTTCCATTAACTCTGAGATCATTCTAACTCAGTGAATTTCTTCTTGTTATGAATGTACTCTGGTTTATTTTGTGAAATTTCCACTGTGAGTGATGAAGGTTGTCATAAACAATAAGCTATCTTGTTGTTCATATTTCTAGTAATGTTCATGTGTTCTGAAATAAGTAACAATTATCTGTAATTTTTCTTAATACATGCATAGAAATACATTACTCATTGTTAGCTGATAATTCTGCTCCCTAGGGATAGGTTAGTTAGTTAAATTTAATTTCTTGCTGTGTGTGATTTAGATGCAAGATATTTAATATGAGAGGTAAGAACCTGTGCATCACATTGTGACACTCCTCATTGTCTCTATCAATATGCATTTTTAGATAGGTACTTGCACATCATACTTAAACACAAAAAAACTAAAAATATACACAGTGGACTGGGCCGTAACCGGTAAAAAATTATAATTTGTTACTTGAGATACGGTAGTCGGACCATAAACTGGATGGATTCCCCATACCAAACAATAGCAGGCTAGTTGGGAACGTTTATTGGGGAGAATCCCTAACTGTTGTTACCTACGATTTTCCAGGCCTCAATAGTTTTTGGCGCTAGAAGGAGGGCCACTAGTGCATGGCTGGCTGAGGAAAATCATTTCCTTGAAATTACTCCACCAGTGACAGTTCTGAAAGTAGTTTGTTTCACACATCCACTCCTGAAGATAAAGAGAAAGGGTAATTGTATCCTGTAGATAACAAAGTGGTTGACGATTTAAGAAGAATCACTAGGGCATATGCGAAAAATATTGGAGGATTACCTATCAGTTTTGTTTTACCTAGAAGAGAATATCAGAAGAAATATCGCCATAAATTAGAAGATTCAGTGTTGGTAGAAGACCTTGAGGAACTGGTAGAAGCAACCCTACAGGAAGTTGACCAACCTTTGAATCAATTGGATCCAGATACACCTTATTGTTCACGTGTTCATACCCTTGTTCATTCACCACCTCATTCTCCACTCAAAATCATGGCTCATGTAAATGCAAACCAACCACCTTCACCACCTGCTTGGAAGGATAGGTCACCTTTAAATTTGAAACCTCTCTTGCATGATCTACCTCAAGCTTTTGACAAATGTTACCCAAGTTTGAACCAGGTGAAGAAATTTTGGTAGATGATCATTTACAAAGTTTTTACCTGGCTATAGAAGTATTGCTAGCTGGGGAGCATGAAAATGTAGTGTGTAGATAGTTTTCCCACACTCTGAAAGGAAAAGCAGCCTCATGGTATTTTGCACTTCCTACAAATTCGATCATAGATTGGAACACATTTGAGAGATTGTTTAGAAGTAAATATGTAGTTCAGAAAAATCATGCAGCCTTAATGAAGGGGTTATGTGCTCTAAAGAAAGAAAGAAAAGAAAAGGTACATGATTTTACTCAAAGATTTGCTGCTTACTTAAACAATTTTATTGCATTAAATAAGCCATCTGAAAATTCTCTGATAGAATACTATACCTCAGCTTTTGGGCCTAATCTAGCCATCTTTTGAAAAGATATCAGTGAGACCTACATTAGTAGAAACTTATGAGGAAGCTGAGAAGGTAGAGGCTGAGTTGGAAAGCATAGAAAATTATCCTAAGTAGTCGGGAGAAAAGACTTTTGGAAGCAAAAAACCTTTATTACTAACTAAGCCTAAGGATGAGTGGTCACAGGATTTTGAAGGGATGTTGAAGATGATGCAAAATTTATTTAACAGAGTGATAGATTTAGAGAAAGAAAAAGAGGCTAACAAATCATATAAGCCTTATTATAAGAAAAGGGAAGAAAACAGTCAATCTAAGCCTCCTCCACACAGTCCTTCAACAATGAATTTAACTGATGTAGGTATGGATAATTATTGTACTTTTCATCAACAACCTCATTCTGAGAAGAGTTTTCCTCAATGGATAAATTCTATGACGTTGGTAATGAATCAGTTATTGGACTTAGAACTACAACAACTAATAAGGAGGAAGAAAAGGAAAATCATTCCATAGAAAAACATGAGGAGGATACTCTAGTTTTATGGGACTGTGTCTCATTGTTTGATACAGAAGAGGAAGGTTCTATGAAACAAGAGGAAACATCAGAAACCAATGTGACAACAAGAAGTCAGGGTTTTTTAAAAGAAGACAATTCAATAATTCCTAAGATTAAGAAGCTTAAAAAAAAATGAAGAAGATACAAAAGAACACTACAAATGTTAAAATACCGGAATTTACCATTTCAAGTCAAGATCCAAAGAAAATTAACATACCTGTTAAGCCTGTTGATGATAAGATTGATAATGTCAAGATAAATATCAAAGAGCATGAGATGGGGTATGATATTATGGAAGACATTAAAAAGGCTAAGGAAAATATCTCATTATTTGAAATGTGTAATGTACCTCATCAAAAAGAAAAATTGTTAAAAGCACTTGAAGTACTAGAAGAAGAGCTTCCCACTGACAACCAACCTGAAGAAGAAGTTGTTGAAGCAAGTGTGGAAGATAAGTCTAAGTTTAAAACCCCACCATTTCTCCTAACTTTTGAGATTTTCAACTATAATATGCACAACTGTTTAGTAGAATCAGGGGCATCAATCAATGTTATGCCACTTTCAATCTGTAAGAGAATTAATGGACAGCCTAAACCATCCACTTAGCAGGTTATTCAATTAGATAGGACAGTTGTGAAAGTAATAGGAGAAATGGAAGATGTTCTAATTCACTTATCTGCAAATGAGAAGGTATGTCAATACATCGATATTGTAGTAGCAAACATACCTGATGTTTATGGAGTTGTTTTGAGTCGAGACTGGTCAGCAAGGCTAGATGGATACTTCACTTCAGATTGGTGACATATGTGGTTACCTCATAAGGGAAGCCCCAATCAGATAAAAATATTAAGAGAGCCTCACATGAAGTACAATGTTACTCAGTTGGAGGGAAAAAATGAACCAGTGAATTCTGTGTTGGGAAATTACTTCATTGAATTGGAACCAGGAAATTACATAGTTGAAGAAGCCACCAGTACACCAGACACCCAGCCCGGTCTCCTTCAATTTTCACGGGTTGATGAGATTGATTGTAAAATAGTAGATTTAGTTTCAGATGTAGTTTTTAATTCAAGTTTGGTAGAACTAGATATGGGTATGCTCTCAAACTTTATTTTTCTTGATTATATTGTACATAAATAAACTAATTGGTTTGTTTTATTTATTATTTATTTTGTTTGTTTAGTTAGGGTTTGTTTGATTTTAATAAAAAACCACAACTTTTGGTTGCATGGAATTCATCAGAATTCTGGATTAACTAAAATCCTTGATTATAAGACTATGCACTATTGATTTATTTGAAAGAACTTCTTCTAGTTTAGCAATTTTCCTAAATGGCTATGAACACATTGAAGTCCTACTTAATCCTTGTAAAATAAATCAGGATCAAAAGGTCTGGAATACTATTTTGAGGCTCCATCCATATCACATTTAAAAATGTCTCAGGGGGTGACAACAAAAGACCCATGGAGAGGAAGCATGGTAAATAGTATATTATATTTAAATGATCCCATGCCAAGAATTGAAATCCAAAAGGCAAATAAGAGTAAAAAATCTCCTAAGAAAAGCAATATGTATCCAAACAAGTACTGAACTATATTAGTACAATATTGCCAAAGTTCTTCTCCGTCCGTTAGCTGAAAATGAAATACATCTCTCACACAAAAGGACACTATGGATAGAGGAGCCTGAATAAAAATTTCAGAATGAAGGAAAAAAGGAGGACTCAAAAGAAAGGACAAAAGTCCAAAAGCACAAAAGAGTAAAATGGCATGGGAATGAGGAACAAACACATTAGAGGAAATTTCAACTCAAAACGGGCCTTTTAACTTTTATTCAAATTCCATGTCATCATGTGTTAGCCAATGAAATTGCTTTAAATTTGAAATACCGTATAGGTATTAAACACTTTTTTAATATAAATTTGGGGATAGGTATCATAAAAAAACTACTTTTTTTGTTTGTATTTTTTACATTTCTCCCCGTGTTTTTACTCAAATTTCGATCGGTAGAGCTCGTTGGATGCGGAATTAAATTCCGCATCCAACGAGTGCCCACTCGGCATACTTTTGATGGACCTTGCTACCCCAAAAACAAGAAATACCTGAAAAAATGAAATGATGACATCATCATTTCATTTTTTCAGGTATTTCTTGTTTTTGGGGTAGCGGGGTCCGTCAAAAGTATGCCGAGTGGGCACTCGTTGGATGCGGAATTTAATTTCGCATCCAACGAGATCTACCGATCTAAATTTGAGTAAAAACACGGGGAGATATGTCAAAAATACAAAAAAAAAGTAGTTTTTTTCTTTTCTTCCTCCAAAATTAATAAATATTATTTTATTATTTTAACTATTATTTTATTAATTCATTTTAGGAGGCCCATTTTGAGTTGAAATTTACTCTAATGAATATTTCTATTTACCATATGCTACAATCATGTGCTGTCCAATCTGGGAGCTACCCGAAGGCAGAGGTAAAAATGAAACTCATATCCCTGGCCTCAAAATAGTTATCTAGACTTTGAAATCTCAGTTTCCATTTTCCCTAAATTGGACTATCATCAATGATTCAAAGTACATACATCTGCCAGTTGGAAATCCATACATCTAGAAGAATTCAGCATGTTGGTATTTATTGTCAAAACATTCAGTTGCTCAAAGAATAAATCGTCCAAAGATCTGTGTTCACCAGGTAGTCGCCAATTATTGCAGCTGCAACTTTTTTCCAAAATTTGTAAAATTTTGGACCCTCCTTTTGATTTTATCTAGCCTAGGTGTGTTTAATTTTTTTAAATCTGTCCTAGAAGTCTAGTCTTCTTTGCTTAAGAGATTGATCATCGGAAGCTCAGTCAATTTTTTTTTCTGCTGTTTCGGGAGTTGAATGATCTAATACTATTGTTTTCCTCACCGACACCACGGAAATTGTGAAGTCTTTGTTTTAGATTGAACACTTAACGTTTTGATTTTTCAATGATTTTATTTATCGCCATCGGATTGTTGGTTAAATATTGACTCGAGGCATTAGTTCTCTATGATGCAAACGTTTCAGAAGGGAAAAGATGAACAACTCTTTTTCTTGCCGATCTGTGGCTTTATCATCTTGTGGTTTTATTATTCAAACCTTTCAATTTTCGTTAAATTTTCTTTTCTTTTCACTATCGAAATATTTTTTGACAAGCAATCGGAGGTTTAGTCCTCTATGATGCCGCCGTTTTGGAGGGCTTGTCCTCTGCATTTCCAACACTACGGAGGCATTCAATTTTAAATTTCTGACCTTTAGCACTTAGTGATTCCAATCGTCGATGTAAAACCATATTTGTTTGTGAGTCCTCCGTTGCGGCTGTCGATCAGACTATTTGGGCTGATGTGTTAGTGATTATTTTTTCTAATCGCTGATGCATAACTATCGGCAGCGTTTAGTGCTTGGGATCGCTGACACTGTGGAAGTTTTGAGGTTTGAATCGCTGACGCATAGTGCTTAGAGCTTCCGATCGTTGATGATTTTTTGTTATCACAGAACACGTAGTCTGACTGATGCCCGTCGTTATGGCTGTCTTGTGAACTATCCACTTGACGGCTAGTGCTTCCGCCCGCCGACAGAGTTTTTTTTTCCCACCGATGAAGTTTTTTTTCCCACCGATATCTTTTACTGAGGGTTTTCCACGACGAGGAGCATAGTATAGAGTCTAGTGTTTTGGATATTAGGAGTAGCGGCAATGTGGTTCATGCTTTCATTGGAGGATTTCGAGTTAGTTCAGATGCGACCCGGATTAAGATTAATAATATTTTCTATCAAGGTTTTCCTTTCAGTTACAGACAGGGTTTTAAGCTCAATCGAAGGATTTTATTTTCCTTGTCATTCTTTCTTTTCATGCATTAATACTGTGTATAGTTATTTTACAGAATTCATATGGAGGAGGTAAATAGACTGATACAGTTTTTTGTTATTTTGGTAAAAGCTAAATGGTCTAAGGACATGCTATGTTTATGACAGGGTGATTACTGTAAAGAAGATATGTCTAAAAGACAAAAGCAAAAGAGGCAGAGAATTGTTTGAAGACTAAGGAAGAAGAAAGAAAGAGAGCTGCACAGGAGGCAACAATGAGGAAGAGAAAGAGAAATGAAGAAGCAGGGATAAAGAAAAGAGAAGAAGAAAGTGAGGATCTGATATTAACAAGATCTAAAAAAGACCAACATATTACTAAGCAGATCGATAGCAGCAGAGGCCCAGGCTTGGAAAAATTTCATCAGCGACCAAGTTGGTCCCTCTTCATAAAGTGCTCTTAAATTTTAATTTAAAATGTAACATATTGTATAAATTATGAGCACACACTACAAGACAAAATTTTGGAACTGAAAGGTTGAGGAAGCCCAAAGGTCATTGAGGGGCAGCCCAAAGGTTTTGATTTTTGTATAAATATAGGAGAGTTTAGATGTAGAAGGGACTTTTTCCTAGATCATTTGTGAGAGTATATTGTAAGAAGAACTATTTCCTTTTACAATAAAAAATTACAAGTTTTCTGTTGGAGAAAGCTTGGTGGAATGTTTCAAATGTTTTGCTATGGATCAGTTGAATGTGAACTATTTTGTTTTTAGCTTACTTCCATTAACTGTGAGATCGTTCTAACTTAGAGAATTTTTTCTTGTTATGAATGTACTTTGGTTTATTTTGTGAAATTTCCACTGTGAGTAATGAAGGTTTTTATAAACAATAAGCTATCTTATTTTTCATATTTCTATTAATGTTCATGTGTTCTGAAATAAGTAACAACTATCTGTAATTTTTCTTAATACATGCATAGAAATACATTACTCATTGTTAGCTGATAATTCTACTCTGTAGGGATAGGTTAGTTAGTTAAATTTAGTTTCTTGTTGTGTGTGATTTAGATGAGAGAGAGTTAATATCAGAGGTAAGAACCTGCACATCACATTGTGACACTCCTTGTTGTCTCTATCAATCTAAATTTTTAGATAGGAACTTGCACATCATACTTAAACAAAAAAAAACAAAAAATATACACGGTGGACCGGGCCGTAACCGGTAAAACATTTTAATTTGTTACTTGACCTACGGTAGCCGGGCCATAAACCAGACAGATTCCCCATACCAAATAGTAGCGAGCTAGTTGGGAACGTTTATTGGGGAGAATCCCTAACTGTTGTTACCTGCGATTTTCCAGGCCTCAACAGGTAGGTATCTAGTTATGATAAGTTAACGTCTAGTTACATTCAGTTAGATGTATTTCAATTGAGTTAGCATCAGTCTTGCATGGTTGCATGGGAGTAGGCACCATTTCTCACCTACCTCATTAGTTTAACTAGTTTATCTGATTGATAGACTGAATTAGACATGTGGAGTTAGAATACTGAGCTCAAATCGTGATTTAAACACTTCTAGTTAGTCATTCAGGTAGGATTGAGTTGGTAGATTCGAATGCTATGCACATGATTCAAATTCTCCTTATTGTAACATTGTTGTATATTAATGGAATTAATAAAGATTAATGTTGTAATTTACTAATCAATTCTTATCAGTTTTCTCTGAAATTTGTCTTGTTCAGTGTCCATTGTTCTTACTACTCCACTGCACAATTATACCTTTCAATTTCACTCATTCACTGTAGATCAATGGTTCAATGATTCAAACATATTAAACATGCAGGAAGGAAGGGTTCCTGGTTCGAGTGGGAGCAATGGCAGAAGAAGGAAATTTTAGGGTTGTTGGGTCACGTAAATGTCGCATGTTCATCCTATTTTCCTTTCATTGTTCCTCACATTCATCATTATTCATCACCCCATTCACCATTGATTATACCATTTTTTATGAATACATAGCGGTTTACCTTATTATTTTCCAACTCATTTATTTAAAGTATTTTAAGAGACGTTATTATTAAATATTAGAAAATTGACATATTTTCATGTATATCTCAAAGTTGTGTGAGTTTGGTAATCTG
Source organism: Pseudotsuga menziesii (assembly GCA_001517045.1). NCBI lineage: Eukaryota > Viridiplantae > Streptophyta > Pinopsida > Pinales > Pinaceae > Pseudotsuga > Pseudotsuga menziesii. Next base: position 224,101 of record LPNX010708065.1, read on the forward strand.
TAGGAATATTTAAAGATTTTCAACAAAAGGATTATTCAAACGATTTTCCAAGGAGAGGATCATGGAAATATGGATATAATATCTCATCCAATATTTGTGAGAGTATTTGTGAGGATTTGAAGGGATAAATATTTTGTAATTATGGGAAATTATTTAAGAGAAAAGTGGATCTACATTTACGACTTTATTATCCTCTTTTCAAATAAACACATGTATAAATAAGACTGCTCTCTCTTCATTTGAAATGGGAAGAATCTAATAGAAAGTGAGTAGTTAATAGGAGTAGTATTATGTTAGTCTTTTGAGTAAGGAATATGAAGCAAGACATAGAAGTAGTTTCTTTTTTAAACAAGAGTTATGTAAAGTCTTTTTGACAATTAGCCATAATTTCAATTGGTTTGTCATGAATTTGATTCTTATGTAATGTATATGGCGATTTCATGCAAATTTCTTGATTTTGTCCATATTGTTTCAATCTTTTTCTTATGAGTTGATTAATATATATTTTATGTGAGAGCACATGTCTTTGTCACTTCTTATTTTTCACTTATCATTTGTTACTTGTAACATGTTCTTATCATATATTGGTTTGCTCATTTTCATGCTTTCTTAGTTAAATTTACTTTCATGCAAACTTCATGCTTTCTTGAATTAAAACTCACTTTATTCCATTTTGTTCTTTCTTAGATCTGGATTCAATGACAGTCATGCATTTGTTTCTTTTCAAACATTAGAATTGGATAGTCTTACTCTGATCCTGCATATATTTTTCTTGTACCTCACAAGTTTATGCTCTCCTCAGGTTGACATTTTAAATTGTTGGGTTTGTTATTAATTGTTTAATATTTTTCACCAACATTTTGGCGTCATTGTCAAGGAGGTGCTAAAGGGGATTGGAGTTTAGGTAGGTAGATAGGTTATTTTTATATCACACAACAAGGGGGGTAGGGAAATGATAATATGCAAATACGACTTCACTATGGAATTTCCATGGTCTAACAACATGACGCATCCACTTTGGTGGGTCACCCCAAATCCTTGTTGTCCCCTTTGCATGAAAATAAGTTTCGTATTCACAAATGTGTTTATTTTTCCACAAAGAGTGATTTACTTTTCCTGCAAGAGTGTTTAATTTCCACAAAGAGTTCTTTCATTTTTTGTAAGAGTATTTATTTTAAGCGAATTCGTTTTCTATGCAAGTGTACCTTTATCTAGTTTATTATTTTGCATTTACATTTTTTTGTAGTGTGAGTTTGGGTTGCTTTCATTATGTGCTAGCTTTGATTTCAGACCATTTTGCCTTTGATTTTGTACCAGTTTATAATTGATTTCATATTGTTTTGTACCATTTTTTTTCATTTGTAAAATTTAATTTGATTACCAGTAATATGATTTTGCGATGAATATAAGTTTGGAACAAGTCACTCAAATCCTAGCAAAAGACAGGATCTCCTCTTCTCAGGAGTAGGAGACCTTGATAACAATCAAGTACTTAACCACTCCTCCAGAAGAAAACGAAAAATCCACATTTGAAGAATCCTACACATTTTATGGGGAGAAATTATTCAAAAAGGAGATCAAGGAGGACAAAGTGGAGTTGCAGCATGATCAGAATCAGAGTGGAAATCACGCCTATGAAAGCCTTATTGAAAGATGGTTTCAAGCGAGTACCAGGTTAGATCAATTTTTTTGTTTTTATTTGATTAATTCATAGTTTCAACAACTAATTTCACACATTCCTATATATTTTAATTTTTCATTTGCAGAATTGAAAATCAATATATTTTTATTATTGTTGCGGGTATGGTTACAATGGAAATTTGATTACACGTAAATGATTTCTAAATTTTAATTAGTATAGAGTAGGTAGGAAAAATGAATAAAACATGTTAGCTTTAGCTTCGAATAAGTATAATTTCCTTCGTGCTTCGATCCATCTTGAGGATTAGAAAGTAGGATGTCTCTAACATTTTCAGAAAGAATAATGATGTAAAATTGCTTCATTTTTTCCTTTAAATCTCCATTTTCTAAAAATGTTTATTTTAATTTGTTTTAAATTTTCCAATTTTATTTTTAAGTTAGCAATAAATTTTAGTTTGCAAATTAAAAAAAAAAACCAACAAAATAAACAAATCAAAATACATATGTTCACCAAAAGAATTCCATGCTGAAACTATAGCTGAAATTATGTGTGTCCCACTTGCGATCGATTGAATTTTTTTTAACTGTGCAAAGACCCTTTGAAATTCATTTAGATTTCGGCTAAATAGCTTATGTTTAGTTTATTTTGAGTCGCAACAATGGCATCTTTTTCTTTCATCCTGCAAATTGGAAACTAAACTTACAAACATGAAATATGGCCACATGGAATAATTTAATCAATCGAATCCAAAACCTCTAGGAGATAAATTGCTCAAGTGTAAAGTATTTGGATCTTCGTTTGAAATATCACCCATAGCATAAACCTCATGGCAGTAAATGTTTCCCTGTCATGCATAACATTTTGCTCATATCTCCTATATGTAGCTTCCTCGTCTGTATCTTCAACATTTATTACCAACCATTAGATCCCTAACATAGATACCTCACTTGTCACTAGTGTGGCTCGTTTCCTTACAATTTTAATGATGCTTCATTACGTTCCATGCATTTGAAAAACTTTGGCTCACCTCTAGTTTGATCAAAGAATTGAAACCTACTTTCGATATGGGAGCTATAATCACTGGTCCATACATCTACACATAGAGTGAATACAAGCATTTATGCAACATATTTCATGAGTTTTCCTATGATTCCTTTGAAAGGTTTGATGTAGACACCATTAACGAAAAACTACTCAGCTTGCATTAATTTCGATTCATTAATTAAAAAGGTTATCTAGTCCCTATTGCAATGTAGAAAATGAAGGTAAATAACATGTGTATCCTCTCGTATCTTCAAGATGTGATCTACTCCTAATATTATCGAGTTCAATCTCAATTGAATGGTTGATAAAAATAAAAACTACAATATTAAGGGAAATTCCTAAGTATATATGTTGGGATTGTAGTTGAATACCTAGAATCAGAGTGAATCATAAACCACACAGAGAATATTTCTAATAGTGTGATGAACCTCCTACACTAAACAATGAGAATGCATGATATAATAGAAATAATGTAGCACAGAATATATTTGATTGATCGCAAGCCACTTCAAGGGGGGAACCTCCTTTGAGAAATATCAATACAAAATCATACTTTTGGATGCCTTCATTAGCCTCAACACGTACTTATATACTAAGTCTAATGTAAACAACTATTACTCCCCATGAATGTGGGATAATGCAAAATATTAACTGGATAAATTAAAAACTATTACATACTCCTCATGAATGTGGCATAATACAACATACTAATGGGATGACTTACAAAGCATATGTGTCCAACAAAATACACTAACAAAATAAAGAGGAGGGTTGACACGATTTCTTAACGCCCCCCCCCCCTCTTAGAAAATAATTTTCCTCAAAGCTTTAGACGTGGAAACTGTTGCTGAATCTGAAGGACGTGTTCCCATGTAGCATCCTCTGGTTGCATGTCATGCCACTGAATTAAGACCTCTTTGATGGAACGAGAGTGAAGTTGATGAGTGCACTTATTGATGATGGCCTCCGGTTCCAAAATGATGGATCCTTTCGTATCTATTTCTTGTAAAAAAATTTGTGCTCTGATGTTGGTACCAATCGCTTTCTTGAGATAAGAGACATGAAATACTAGGTGAATGTGAGAAGAAGGAAGAAGTTCCAATTTATAAGCAACAGACACAATATTGTGAAGAACCTTATATGGCCCATATAGCTTTGGAGCCATATTTTTATGCCCTTTTAGTTTTATGGAGGATTGCTTGTAAGGTTGCAGACGAAGAAAAACCATATCACTGACTTGAAAGGTGTGCTCAGAACGGTGTTGATCGGCCTGTTATTTCATACGATTTGTTGCCATGTGAAGATTGTCCTGCAGAATGTGAAGAATATGATCACATTTTTGAAGAACCATGTCAACTACCAGAACTGGTGAACTTTTGTGGGTGTATGGAAGGAGCACTAGTGGTGCCTGGCCATCAACTGCTTCATATGGAGTCATTTTAGATATAGTATGGTAGGAAGTATGGTACCACCATTCAACGAGAGGGAGACACTTTGAAAATTGATGTTGTTGTTTAGAGATGAAGCAATGAAGATAATTTTTCAAACATTTGTTGATGACTTCAGTCTAACCATCTATTTGTGGGTGATATCCTGAACTCATATTCAGTTTGGTGCCAGTGAGGCAAAAGAGTTCTGTCCAAAAATGACCTATGAAAGTTATGTCGCGGTTTGAAACAATGGAAGAAGGGATTCCATGAAAGAATATATGGTCCATGAAAATTTGTGCAACTAAGGAGGTGGTATATGGATGGCCGAGAGCACAAAAATGATATTATTTCAAGAGTTGATCAACAGCAACCAAGATTATGGTCTTCCCTCCATATTTAGGGAGCCCTTAAATGAAATCCATTGAAATATCTATCCAAATCCTTGTATGGATGGGAAAGGGTTCGAGCAAGTCGGGGTGGAGTGTAGTTTCACCCTTATGGAACTGGCATGTATCGCATTCAGCAACCATCTATTCAATTTCCTATTTCATTCCCTTAAAAAGAAGTTACATCGTGCCTGCTCATACGTTTTGAGGAACCTAGAGTGCCCTACCGATGGAGAAGAATGGATTTCATAGGAGACATCCTAGTGAATATATGTGCTCTGGGGAAGCACCAGATGAACCTTATATCTTAGAGAAGAACCTTCCCAAGAGTAATGTGGTACTTTAGAAGGATTACTAGCCAACTGTTGGATGATTTTAGATAAGGACGATTCATTGACATAGCATTGCTGAACATATTGTAACCAATTTGGAATAAGCATAGAAATAGTTGAACGAGAAGCATGGTCATCAAATGTGCGGGAAAGAGCATCTGCCACAAGATTTTTCTTACCCTTCTTGTAAGTGATCTCATATTCATAACTGATGAGTTTGCCAACCCATTTCTATTGTGTTGGGGATGAGATCCGTTTTTTCAGGAAATATTTCAGACTTTTGTGATCAGTATTGATGAAGAAATGATTCCATAAGAGTTATGGACACCAATTTTGTATTGCATGCAAAATATCCATTATTTCCTTCTCATATTGTAATGTCCCCATTCAAATAATTGCATAGCAGGAAAATTCCATCAATCCTACTAGTTCCCTAGGTTGGGTGGAAACATTGGGAAGTTAATGAGGGAGATAATAAATGGTGTTTAGACATTATAAGGATAAATATATATTTAATGGAGTTAATTAAATGAATTCAATTGAAAAATTAAATGGCCATGGAGAATGGAGACACATGGAGACTATGGGGTCCACTCAAGCTCGAATTCCTATGTTAAATGGAATCCTCCTCTTGCAATATCGAATCTATGAGAATCCTAATGTTTTTGGATGGATTATAATGTTAATATACTTGTAAATATATTTCATAGGTCTAATTTTGGATGAATTGTAACTTACATGGGGAGAGGAAGATCCAAATGGCAGTTTCATGGGCACTTGGCTAGATTCTCCTTACATTTATGACATCTATGACACTAATGATGGAGATTCTATGAAAGCTATGACACAAGTCAATTATGAAGGATTAAATATGACATATATGATATTTCAGGCCTGATATAACATCTTATAGGGCGCTCATTGGATTTGGAGAATGCCAAGAGGCTCCTACTCGAATTTGGGAGAAGAGGGAAGGTGAAGAGAGAGGCCACATGGCATAGCATGAGCAGCCACACCAATTCAACTTGGATTTGGTTTATGGATGGATTTGGAGCCTTAGAAGACCAATAATGTTTATAAAATTCATGGATAATCCATGAGAAGGACTTTTTGATCATTTGTGAAAATTGTTATTGTTAAGAGAGAGAGCTAGTAGATGACTAATTCATGCCTTAGTCAATTTCGAGGGTGAAAGATTCCCATCCTAGTTGGTGTTTGGAGAGACCACTCAGGTATTTCAAGGATATTCAATGGATTTATAGTTTACAGGTGCAAGCTACAGTATCTTGTGGACATATCAATTTCAGCTTGTTCTTCCTTTCATCTCAAGTTTTCTCACCATATTTCAGCTCTATGGAGTGAGGCGCACTTCGTGAGCTATTCATCTCTTTGAGAGAGATTATATTTTTCCAGTATTTTGTATTCTGATGTAAATTCTCTGATATTTAATTTCAGAAATATATCAGTTTTAAATTCTAATAAATCACATGTATTATTTCTCAATAATGAAGAAACCGTGCCATTTCCCCACTACCTTGTTGTAAACTCTTGTAATCTTGATGGATTTGAATGGATGTATAAAATATTGATGATTTATGAATGAATGTATTTTAATTAAAGTATATTAATGGTTTCATTTTCATTATCTTATAATCTGTGTCCATTGGGACGAATTTCATAGCAATTGGAGCAAACTACACCTCATTCCCCCAAGGGTCCAAAACTAGTTTTTTTTATATCTGATTGAAAGAAGTGATAACAGCCATGTAATGTCGATTGGTTATGAATATGAGTCTATTATAGTGTATTATACACATCCCCTTATTTAATTTAATAATTCAAGTGGGTTTCTGCACATTTTGGAAGCCATTTCTACCAATTACCCCAGGGGGGATTTCAGCCCAAAATTCCTAGTAAAATCATCTATCTTGTTCAGAATTTATTAAAGAATTACAGAAGTGATTTTAGGGCCATAATAAATCCATGAACATAATAATTAATTTATTATATCATTCATACACCTTCTCTGAACATTTGGGAGCAATTGGGCTGATTTGGAGACCAAGACACTAAAACTAGTCAAGAGCTAAAATTGTGAAAAAATGGAAAATTGGGCATTTTGGTAAAATTTTTAAAAAGGGACATTACAAGTGGTATCAGAGCATGGTATTGGAACCTGATGGTTTTAACAAGGATTCAAATAAATAAAACGCCACCCTTAGAATATGAATTGGAAGGTGCTCGTCTTGTAGAAGAAGAACTAGTAGAAAAAAAAGTACCTTTGCCTAAAGCTATGGCTCACGAGGGAGAAGACTACACTAAGGAGAAAATGGAGTATCTCAAACTTATAAAACCCCTGTTTGAAGAAATATCCAAGGACATGACCCAACATATGGTAGACATGACCCAACATATAGAAAAAAGATTTGAATTGATGGCCAGTCAAATGGGAAACAAATTGATAATAGGAGATAATGGTAGTTCACAATCAACAAAAAAGAAGACAATGGGTGAGCACATTTTCTCATGAATAGGACCTCATAATAGACCCCATGAATTTCAGAGAACACCAAGGCCTACTACACCTAAATTTATTATTCCCAAATAAGAGACTAACATTCAATTTTAAATTGATACAATAACAAAAGAATGTGCTAAATTGGATGAAGAGTGTAGGAAAAGTATAACATTTGAGTAGTACTTCACCATGGAAAACAAACTCAAAAAGAAGGAGGACAATAATTCTCTACACCAAAATAAATAATTGAATTTTTCCATAGGTAGAGTGCCACTTCCTACTTTTGATTGTTCATCTCAAAGTTCTGCTAACACTTGGGTGCAAAAATTGGATGTGTATTTTCAGCTGACTCCAATGGTGGAAGAAGATGCTTTAAAAATGCCTATTTTGCAGTTGGATGGAGATGCCAATGAATGGTGGTTCCATGGCCTGAAAACATTGGGTCATTATCAGGTTAAAACATCTGGGGAATTTGTTGCAGGGTATTAGAAAGGTTTGAGCAAAAAGATCCAGAATTGTCTTTCAAAGAACTAGCACAATTGAAGCAGGTAGGGAATCCTATTGAGTATATGTTGGAATTCCAAATATTATTAGTTAAGGTGGATAATGTGTCTATGGGAAGGTTAGTATTTCTTTTCACTGAAGGTTTTGAAGAGCACTTAAAAGATTTATTCAAATCCCACAATCCTACTAACTTAAATGATGCACTGAGCTTGACTAGAGATCTTCAAAATATGCTTCCTCGGACAAGGTTTCCTCCCAAGCTTAACTTCATATTTGAAATAAAGCCTTGGAAAAAGTATGCACTTTATAAGAAGTTTTTTCAAAGAGATACATCTAAAAATAATAAGAAATAAGGACAAAACACGGATGAACTTCAAAGGAAAAAAGTGTGCTTCACATGCTTCCAACCATGGACACCGGGGCATAAATGTGTTAAAGGAAAATCTCAATACATAGAAGTATTTTATGATAATGATGAGTATGAAGGGGGTATGTATGAAGAAGGGAAAATTTCAGATCAATAGGAGGCATATGAGACAGCAAATGAAGAAGCTAAAAAAGAAGAAAATCATCCTTCATTGGACAAAGCAAGAATGGCAGTACTTTCAACAGTGCCTCGCTATCACACTATTCGATACAAGTGTGTGGTATTGGGAAAAAGAGATTCAGTTTTTCTATATGGAGCTACACATAATTTCATTGATGCAGAGATGGTGGAGAAAATAAATATACCAAGTAAGCCATTCAATGGCTTCATAGTTGTGCTTCTAGGTCACGACACAATGCAATGCAACACATGGGTTCCAAAGCTGCAAGTCACCATATGTAACTATACTTTTGATGATATTTTTATGTGGCTGATGTTGCTGATAATAATGTAGTATTGGGAGTGCAATGGATGTATTCTATAGGAGAGAATTTAGTAAATTATCAAATTCCTGAAATGAAATTTCAAGATTTAACAGGTGTACTAAGGGTTGTGAGAGGGAAGCACACTTAGCCAAAACAGGTAGTAAATTGCAATAGTATGAGATATATATTGAGGAATGGTGATATAGAATGGGGTTATGAATGTTATATCACCTCTCCAAAGATAAAAATCATATTTTCTAAAAACCCAAAGGAGATAGATACACTTTTTCACAAATATAAAAAAAAAATTAGAGATCTTCCACATGGTAGACCACCTTATAGGGGGGTTGAGCATAACATTGTTTTGTAGGAAGGTACTTCACCCATTAATATACCATCTTATATACATCCCAAGAAGTTTAGAGATGATATTTGGAATTCAATTCAAGAACTCTTAGAGTTGGGACTGATTAGACCAAGCTCTAGCACTTATGCTTCTTCAGTAGTGTTGGTAAAGAAAAAAGATGGAACTTTGAGGATGTGTATAGAGTTTAGAGCTTTGAACAAGAAGACCATGAAGAATAGATATACTATTCATAATATTGATGAGCTCATGGATGAGATATTTGGATCTAATTTCTTTTCCAAAATTTTTCTTTTATATGGTTATCACCAAATTTGGATGAAGGAGGAAGATGTGCAAAACACTACTTTTCGATGTCATTATGGTCACTTTGAGTTTCTTGTTATGCCATTTGGGTTGACTAATGCTCCAGCTACATTTCAAGCATGTATGAATAGAATCTTTTTCAAGCATCTCAGATGGTTTGTTTTAGTCTTCTTTGATGATATTGTCATTTACAGTAAAAATTGGGAAGAGCACTTGCAACACCTAGAGATTGTGTTGAAAAATTTGCAAGAATAGACTTTGTATGATAAGATGTCTAAATGTGAATTTGGGATGAAATAAATATTATATATTTGGCACATTATTGGGAAATATGGAGTGAAATTTCACATGGTAAATATTAGGGCTATCTTAGAATGGCCATCACCAAATAACATCACAGAATTAAGAGGATTCATTGGAATATGTACATACTATAGGAATTTTGTGAAAGGGTTCTCCAAGTTGACTTTTCCAGTGAGTGATTTGACTAAGAATGATGTAATATATGTGGTAGTGGATAGATTGACTAAGTTTTCTCATTTCCTTGACGCCACATCCTCTTTTAGTGCTACACAAGTGGCTGACATTTTTTTCAAAGAAATCTTCAGATTGCATGGGCTCCCTAAGAGCATTGTGAGTGATAAAGATGGTAGATTCATGAATGATTTTTGGCAATAAAGTTTTTATATTGGTGGGAACTCAATTGAATCCAAGTACAAGATACCATCCCAAAACTGATGGAAAAATAGAGAGGGTGAATAAATGGTTGCAAAGGTACCTCCGAAACTATGTGGGAGAACAACAAAAATCTTGGACAAAATGGCTACACTTGGGTGAGTTTTTATACAACACCACCTTTCACATGTCAATAGGGATGTCTCCTTTTAGATAATTATATGGTTATGATGCACTTACATTTGATGATATGATATTTTCTGGTAGTATATCTCCAAAAGCTAAATATCGGGTAAGCCAAGAAATTTTAAAGCTTTTAAAAGACATTTTGTAGGTTGCCCAAAATAAGCAAAAACAATATGCAGATAAACATAGAGAGGAAAGGACCTTTTAGGTTGATGATTTAGTGTATTTGAGGTTGTAACCATACAAACAAACATCTCTCAAAAGGAATGGAGCAGAAAATATAAATACAAGATACTATGGGACCTACAAGGTAATCTGGAATATTGGAGAAGTAGCATATGTGTTGGAACTTCCGGAAGGGAGTAAAATTTACAATGTATTTCATGTTTCTTGTCTCAAGAAAGCTATGTGGATGTATTTGTAACTTCGTAATGTATTCACTTGTATATTTCATAAATTGTATTTCATTGTTCCTCAATGTTCCTATCGGGATAATAATTAATGTAATCAAGTCATGTAAAGTCATAGATTTTAACCCTCCTTGTTGATCAGGGGGAAAAGTCCCCGAAATTGTGGGGCACTAGGGTTATTAAAATCTCATAGAGAAGTCGGCCCTAGAAAGTAATTATATAGTCAGAAACTAGTATAAATAGAGAGTGATCCTCTCTATTTGACACACACACTCACCCAACTATAGCTCATAGGTGAGAGAGGAGAAGCTCGCTCAAGTGAGAGAGAGAACAACTGTTGGAGATCATCTTTTTTCTTTGAGTTTTATTGTTGCCATTGGTGCTCATTCTATCTCTGAGTAAGTTGTGGGATTTTCTCCTTTATGGTTTCCCTGAGGAAAATATTTGTGTCTATTGTCTCTTGTGATTGATTGTTGTGCATGTTATTCTCTAAGATAAGATCCTAAGATCATATTGCTTAAATCATAAAAATATAACATGGTATCAGAGCTAATTGAGAAGAAGACATTGTGCAGATGCAGAAGCTAGGGATCCTTACTTTTTTTGGGTCTCTCTCCACATATCATTATCAAAATCAGGCTAGGCTAACTCTCAATTAAAGGGCACATCTTTCCATCGAAGCAGAATTTGATTCCGGGCATTTTCAGTTTTTGACCTGTCACTACTGCGGGAAATTAGAGATTTTCACAGGAGAGGAATTTTTGAGTGAGACCAGCATAGGAATTCTATCCTCATAAAATACAAATTTAGAGACCAATATCAAAAAAAAAAAATTGTGTAAAACTCTGGGAAAGTCAAACCCTAGATTGACCTTGGGCATGAAAAACCCTAAAATACTAAAACTAGTAGTTTTGGTACATTCACTATATCACGATATTAAAGAAGGATCGACAGCCAAAATTTTCACAGGACAACTATAAAATCCTAAGGTACGTTGTGTAAAAATTTTATCCTCATATTTGCTATATTCCGGGATATATGATTCCTCCAAATCAGGGTTCTAGCCTCTTCCAGGATTCATCCCTAAACAAGACACCTAGGGAGAATTGCTATATATCAGGTTACGAAGGTCCAAATGAAATTTATTAATATGTTCCATATAGGGAACATACTTTATTATATTTGGTAAAATTTTGATACCTAGAAGGTGAAATAGGGACACTTGGAAGTCTGTACAAGTTTTCTATGCTGAAAAGTCCTGAATTAATTCATAGTGGGAAAACTGTCATAAGTCCTAATTGGTTGAACCAATTCTGATAAAACATGTGGTTTTGGAAAGAGAATAGATGAGGATACCACAGTATGAAATTTAAGACACATAATAGTAGTAATTTCATATATACTAGAGAAACAATATCATGCATTTTTGTAGAAGAAATTGGAAAACTAGGGCTTCCTTTTCTGGGAGATTCCCTCCACTATTTTTCAAAAAAGGAGTACATTGGACAGATATCCTTGAAGAAGCCCATATTTATATCCAATAAGAAGTTAAAGATTCCAATTTTTGAAAATTAGGGTTTCTCTGACAAGCTCTATATCAGCTAGCTCCGGAACCAGGACGGACACCTCAAATCGGTAAGATCTAATATTTTGTTATTTACATTTGAGGTTCTCATTTCAAAATGACTAATCACACCAACTTGATGACAAACTTGGTGAAGCTGATAAATTCCAAGCATGGAAGTATAGGATCTCACTAGTTCTTGAATAAAATGAATTGGACACCTACATAAGTGGAGAGGTTCCAGTTCTAAAGGGAGATGAGGTTAAAGCCTTACACAAGAAGAACTTGGTTTAGGCCAAGAGGATCATTGCTGATTCAATCAGGGATCACCTTATACCACAAGTTTCTTCCCTAAAGACACCTAAATATATTTTTGATTCCTTGACCAAGCTATTTGAAGGGAATAATATAAATCAGAAGAAGTATAGGAACTTCGTGATCCTTGAAGAAATTGACTTGGATTAGTATTTCAGTAAGAAAGGTCTAGGAGACATAGGGATATGAGGCTAAGGATAGAGCTAAGAGAATCATTCCATATTCTATTAAATATCATCTCATCCCTCATGTGTCATCCCTAAAGACACCAAAAGGAAGTGGTCGATACTATGATGAAGTAGTCGAAGAAGAATAAGATATTGTTATGGCCTCCCAGGATCATGGGACTCATTCATTCAAGGAATGTGTGCCAGAAGGAAGTGATTACTTTCATCGGACTCTGGGAAGAGTGCACACAAGAAGAATCTCAAATCATAATAAGAGAAGAGAATATGTGAGCAACTGAATATATAGCTCTCACAATTCAAAGAATATCCCTCAAGCGATGAGGAATATGAAGGACTCAATTCTTGAAGAACCTCTTATCCATCTTAGCATTTGGATAAGAAATGGTGCTTTTATGAATGAATAATATGATGAACATGAAAGGAGTCTACCCACAAAACAAATAAAGATAATTATTCAATTGTAATTTCATGATATTGTTCTGTTATGCATTTGTTTATATTCAGTTAATGTGTTATGCATGATAGAATGTTTGCATTAATGACAGTATACTACTAGTATACATGTGATGGGTAAGTAGCTCATGGTGCTATACAACTCTCCACTGCTAATTATCTAGAATGTAACCTCTTTGCTAACATTTTGGATTAGTGCACAATCTCAATGATGTCATGGTAGATATGGAAGGAATCTAGATAGTTTCTGTGAGATATGGATGAATGTTGTATTGTCTAAAATAGTTGCATGATTATATATTTATGCATAATAATTTTCCATTATGAATATGCCTTATGAAATGTTTCTAACCATACAACTAATGCATTTGACTTATAGGAAATATCGCTTACAATTTCCTATAAGAAAAGAAGGATGAGACTTGTTCCAAAGAACAAGTGACGACAGTTCAAGAAATAATCCAAAATGAAGAATAGTATGACAATACTTCAAGATTCCTCAGGCGCAGTGCATTTATATAACAATGTTGAGCGACATCATTGATGCAGAACCTTCCATCTATGAAGAAATATCCAAGAAGAAAGGAAAGGAGTGTACCGGTTCAAGAAGAATGATGTCCAAGATGCAGTATTTGCAAGTTCTAACAGGCATTAGATGGAAACATCGTGGGATACAAGGAAATATTCATAGCACGATGCTTCTCACGGAAAGAAGGCATAGAATATGAAGAGACATTTGCAGCCACTATAATTTAAGACACATGACATGAAGACTCATGTATGCAAATTAAAGAAGGCCTTGTATGAGCTTAGAAGACACCCATGGGATAACACATACATGAAGAGCTTGAAGATCAGCTAGAGGGATGAAGATATTAACCTTTGCTTCAAGGTTGAAGATGAAATCCTATAGGGGATGCAAGCTCACAGATGGGTGGAAGAAGAATGTTTTCAAGATAAAGGGTCTTGGTATCCAGTGACCCTAGATTGATACATATAATATTAGTATCAGATTTAGCTACTTGTCACTTCAATACAGAATGTTTCAATACATAGAGTATGAAAGGTAGAGGAAGAATGATTCTCCACTTCATAGGGAGTGACTATGAAAGATCCTGAGGTTCGACATGGTACGACAGGATGGATAGATTAATGATGGCTCTACAATTTACTAAGAGTAAAGTGGATTCCAACCTTTACTTCAAGGTTAAAGGAAGAATACCAGTGATGCTCATGTTATATGTCGATGACTTGTTCCTGACAAAAAATAAGAACTCATTAAAGTTGCAAGAAGGATACTTTCTACCAAGTTCAAGATGGATGACTTGGATATGATGCACTACTTTCTAGGTATAGAGGTGTGGCCGAATGTGGATGGAATAACCCTGGAACAAGGGAAGTATGCAGTGGAGATCTTGAAGAGGTTCAGGATGATGGAATGCAAGGCCATGACCACACCTATGGAATCGAACCCGAAGCTATTGAGTGATGCTTCATCAAGGACAGTTGATGCCATGGTGTATCGTCAGATGATTGGGTCATTGATGTACCTGATGAATATGAGACCAGATATTTTCTTTATTGTGAACACATTGATCCAGTTCCTGATGGATACGAGACATGTTCACCTAATGGTTGCAAATCATGTAGTGAGGTACCTGAAGGGTATAGTTGACTATGGGCTCAAGTATGAAGCGAAAAAGAAGATTAACCTGGAGGGTTATGTGGATTCGGATTGGGCAGTGCCATTGATAGGAAGAGCACTTCGGGGTGTTGCTTCAGTATGGGATCAAGTGTGATCTATTGGCTTAGCAAGAAGCAGGGATGATTTTAAGGAACCATACTTATTTAGAAGTGTATAAATGTTGGTGAAGATTACCAATTCTTAAAACACCAACTATAAAATGATTGGCGATATTTTTAAAAAAGTATTTTAATTTCCAAGGATTTTATATCATTTATATAATAATTTGGTGATTTTTAGGGTGAAAATTTTTTTCCCTATCAAAATTGGGTGAAACAGGGCTTCAAAAGATGCAAAATAGCGAATGTTTTTTGGGATAAAAACATGGAAAAATATCCCACTGGGATAAAATTCACCCCTAAAATTATCCCTAGCAGGAAGGAGTCCTACATGGCACTGAGTACTGCAGAGGAAACATATGTTGCCACTTGCTCGGCTACTTGGGAGAGAGGAGCAGTGAATCTCTAGTTTGTGATCCAGATCGAGATCTCTCAAAAGAGGGATTTCTAGCATAGTCAGTGAGACAGGTTGTCTGAGCATAAAATCCTGGAGAA
This sequence comes from Pseudotsuga menziesii, assembly GCA_001517045.1. Classification (NCBI taxonomy): domain Eukaryota; kingdom Viridiplantae; phylum Streptophyta; class Pinopsida; order Pinales; family Pinaceae; genus Pseudotsuga; species Pseudotsuga menziesii. The sequence continues at coordinate 239,568 of LPNX010708065.1, forward strand.
GTTCATAGGTTTCTTAGACGTAAACGGTTCTGTAGGTTTTCCTTGGATGTAATTTGTCCTGGCGAAGCTCATAGGTTATCCTTGGATGTAATCATCCTTGATGTAATTCTATGCTAAAAATGGCTAGAGTGAAGTTTGAGTACTTCAGGGAGAACCTTGGTGTTCTCCATATCGATGTTCCCTCCAAGGGGAAATGATGAGTCCATGAGCCCTTCTTACATGGTGGCAGGATTGGTTCCTCCCATGGTCAGATGTAAGTGCAGTGCATTTCTAACATGGTGGTAGGATTCGTTCCTCCCATGGTTAGATGTAAGTGTAGAGCCTTTTTGACATGGTGGTAGGATTGGTTCCTCCCATGGTCAGATGTAAGTGCTGATCCTTTCCTACATGGTGTAGGCTAGGCCTCCCATGGTCGGATGTAAGTGTAGAGCCCTTCTGAAATGGTAGTAGGATTGGTTCCTCGCATGGTTAGATAAGAGTGCCGAGCCTTTCTGACATGGTGGAAGTCTAGGCCTCCCATGCTTAGATGTAAGCACAGATCCTTTCCCTAAATTGTATATGGTGTGTCCTACCATGCCGATGGATGTAAGTGGAAATACTTTCCTCAGATGGTAGATGGTGTGTCCTACCATGCTAATGGATGTAAGTGGAAATACTTTCCCCAGATTGTATATGGTGTGTCCTACGATGCTGGTGGATGTAAGGGAAGATCCTTTCCCTGGATGGTAGATGATGTGTCCTACCATGTTGGTGGATGTAAGTGTGGAGCCTTTCCTCAGATGGTATATGGTGTGTCCTACCATGCCAGTGGATGTAAGTGCTGGGCCTTTCCTCAGATGGTATATGGTGTGTCCTACCATGATAATGGATGTAAGTGATGGGCCTTTCTGACATAGTGACAGGTTGGGCCTCCCATGGTCACATGAGAGTGTTGGGCATGCTTTTATGACATCGATGTTGAATGTGTTCCTCCCATAGTCAAATATAAGTTATGGGTGGCCATTTATGAAATGGATGCTTAATGTGTTCCTACCATGGTCAGATATAAGTGTTGAAGAATATGAAGACCTACATGGAGGCTAGGCCTACAACCAACATGAAAAAGGGATGGCTCTGTAGAACTTCCTATGACAAGTAGAATTGAGAGAGAGCACCATTTGATCGAGATAACAGAAGCAATGACGATGATGATCCATTAATGATCCAGATTTGATGATTATCCAGTGATGATCCAGCTTCATTAGAGGAAATTTGAGGTCTAAAATGGGCCTCCTAAGGAAAATAATAAAATAATAGTTAAAATAATAAAATACTAGTTATTAGTTTTGGAGGAAGAATGAAAAAAACTACTTTTGTGTTCGTATTTTTGACATATCTCCCTGTGTTTTTACTCAAATTCTAAGCAGGAGAGCTTGTTGGATGCGGAATTTAATTCTACGTCCCATGAGTACCCACACTACATACCTTTGACAGACCCCACTACCCCAAAAACAAGAAATACCTGAAAAAATGTGATGATGACATCATCATCACATTTTTTCAGGTATTTATTGTTTTTGGGGTACTGGGATCCATCAAAAGTATGAAGTGTGGATACTCGTTGGATGTGGAATTAAATTTTGCATCCAACAAGCTCTCCCGCTTGAAATTTGAGTAAAAACACAAGGAGATATGTCAAAAATATGAACACAAAAAGTAGTTTTCTTTTATGACAAATATGTCAATTCAACCATTATGGTTGACTCATTTTATTGAAATTCTATTGGTTCTTGAATTCCAACTCANAAAGGCCCATTTTAGACCCCAAATTTCCTCTAATGTGATGATGATATAGTGATGATCCAGTGACGAAGACGTGTGTTGATGAATTGTGTCTAGAGAATACCTTCCTAGTTAAGAGGGAGTGTTGATGTATTTGTAACTTCAGAATGTATTCACTTGTATATTTCATATATTGTATTTTATTGGTTCTCGATGTTCCTGTTGGGAGAATCATTAATGTAATCAAGTCATGTAAAGTCACAGAGGTTAACCCTCCTTGTTGATTAGGGATAAAAGTCCCCACATTTGTGGGGCACTACGGTTATTAGACTCTCATAGAGAAGTCGGTCCTGGTAAGTAATTGTCAAGTTGGAAACTAGTATAAATAGAGACTAAGCCTATCTATTTGACACACACACTCACCCAGCTATAGCACATATGTGAGAGAGGAGAAGCTCGCTCAAGTGAGAGAGAGAGCAACTGTTAGAGATCATATTTTTGTCTTTGGGTTTTACTGCTTCCATTGGTGCTCATTCTATCTCTGAGGAAGTTGCGGGGTTTTCTCCTTTATGGTTTCTCTGAGGAAAATCTTTGTGTTTATTTTCTCTTTTGATTGATTGTTGTGCATGTTATTCTCTCAGATAAGATCCTAAGATCATATTTATTAAATGATAAAAATATAACAAGATATTGGTCAAAAAATTGTCATTTCAGATACACTCCCTCCTTTGGATGATGAAGGACAACCCACACTTACTCTGGAAAAAGTTTTGAATGGAAGGGAGAGAAGATTAAGGAGAAGAACAATCAAAGAATACTTGGTGCAATGGAAGGATCTACCAAGTGAATATGCCACATGGGAAGAGGAGAATATTTTGTAGCATCCAAATCTAAAAATGCTTGAGGACAAGCAATTTTGCTTAGGGAGGACTGTAATGTCCCCATTAGAATAATTGCATAACAGGAAAATTCCATCAACCCTACTAGTTCCCTAGGTTGGGTGGAAACCGTGGGAAGTTAATAAGGGAGCTAATAAATGGTGTTTAGAAATTAGAAGTAATAAATATCTATTTAATGGAGTTAATTAAATGAAGGAAAGTGAAAAATGAAATGGCTATGGATAATGGAGACACATGGAGACTATGGGGCCCACTAAAGCTAGAATTCCTATGTTAAATGGCATCCTCCTCTTTCAATCTCGAATATATGGGAAGCATAATGTTATTGTATATATTATAAGGTTAATATAATTTTCCATATAATTCATATGCCTAATTTGGGATGAATTTTAACTTACATGGGGAGAGGAAGAGCCAAATGGGAGTTTCATGGGCACCTGGCTAGATTCCCCTTACATTTATGACATCTATGACACGAATGATGGAAATTCTATGACAGTTACGACACAAGTCATATATTAAGGCTGAAATATCTTACATTTCAGGTCTGAATAGAGCATCTCATAGGGCACTCATGGGAGTTGGAGAAGGCCAAGAGGCTCCTACTTGAATTTGGGAGAAGAGGGACGGTGAAGAGAGAGGCCACACGGCATAGCATGAGAAGCCACACCAATTCGACTTGTATTTGGTATATGGATGGATTTGGAACCTTATAAGACCAATAATGTTTATAAAATGCATTTATCAGCCATGATAAGGCATTTTTTATCATTTTTGAAAATTTTATTGTGAAGAGAGAGAGCTAGTGGATGACTAGTTCATTCCTTAGCCAATTTCGAGGGTGAAAGATTCCTATCGTAGTTGGTGTTTCGAGAGTCCACTCAAGTATTTAAAGGATATTGAATGGAATCATAATTTAGATTTTCAAGCTATAGAAGCTCTTGGACATATCAATTTCATATTTTTCTTCCTTTCATGTAAAGTTTTCTCACCATATTTCAGCTCTATGGAGGGAAGCGCACTTGGTGAGCTATTCATTTCTTTGAGGGAGCTTGTCTTGCTATAGTATTTTGTATACTGATGTAAATTATATGTGATTTAATTTAATAAATATATCAGGTCGAAAGAACAATAAATCTCATGTATTATTCATCAATAATGAAGAAATCGTGCCATTTCCCCACTACCTTGTTGTAAAATCTTGTAATCTTGATGGATTCGAATGGATGTATAAAATATTGATGATTTATGAAAGAATGGAATTTAATTAAATTATATTATGGTTTTCATGTTCATTAATTGATAATTTGGGCCATTGGGTCGAATTTTATAGCAATTGGAGCAAACTACACCTCATTTCCCCAAGGGTCCAAAACTAGCTTTTTATTTTGATTGAAGGAAGTGATAAAAGCCATGGGAGGTTGATTGGTTATGAATATGAGTCTCTGATAATATATTATACACATATCATTCTTCAATTTAATAATTAGAGTAATTTTTTTCACATTTGGGAAGTCATTTCTACCACTTACCTAAAAGCGTTTTGAGCCCAAAATTGCCAGTAAAATCGTCTATCTTGTTCAGAATTTAGTATAGAATTGAAGAAGTGATTGGAGGGACATAATACATCCATGCACATAATAATTAAGTTATTTTATCATTCATACACCTTCTCTGAATATATTTGGGAGCAATTGGGATGATTTGGAGACCAAGACACTAAAACTAGTCAAGAGCCAAAATTGTGAAAAAAATGGAAAATTGGGCCTTTTGGTAAAAATTTAAAAAAGGGAAATTACACATATGTAGAGGTGGATAAATTATTTCTAGAGAGATATTTTCTGGTGAACCCAATGGGATTTCCATCTTGGAGGAGGAAAACACCAAGTCCATTATCACAAGAATCACTCTCAATAGTGAAGGGCTTGGAAAAATCAGGCATAGGTAGAATAGATGTGGTACAAATATGTTGTTTCAGTTTGTCAAATGCACACTCAGTAGCAGGTTTCTAGGTAAAAGCATCATTTTTTAGTATATTTGTTAATGGAGCTGCAATCTTCCCATAATCCTTGACAATCTTGAGGTAGTATCCAGTCAGTCCCCAAAACCCGTGAAGGATCTTCCGAGTCTAAGGATGCAACCAATTTTTCATGGAATCTATTTTGGCATGATCAATGTGAACCCCTTGTTCTGAAACAATATGCCCGAGATACTCTACTTCCTTCTTCCCAAAAACACATTTAGACTATTTGGAACAGAGATGATGATCACATAAAAGTTGCAGGAAAAGATCCAGATGTTGGAGATGCTCAACCCATATTTTACAATAGATGAGGATATCATAAAATAAGACCAGAATGAAGTTTTGCAAGTAGGGACAATATATTTTATTCATCAATGCATGTAATGTGGAAGGAGTATTTGTGAGGAAAAATTGCATGACCAAAAATTCATAGTGGCCATCATGTGTGTAGAAAGTGTTTTTAGGGATATCATCCTCATGAACCCGAATCTGGTGATACCCAAAACGAAGATCCAACTTGGAGAAAAATTGAGCACCATGGAGCTCATCTAGAAGCTCATCAACACCAAAAATTAGAAACTTATCCTTGATTGTGATGTGATTAAGTGCTCAAAATTCGATGTAGAGGCACCATGACCCATATTTTTTTTGGACAAGAAGAACCAGTGAAGAGAAGGAACTAGTACTAGGGAGAATAACACCTTGCTTCAGTAAGTCCCAAACAAGCATCTCAATCTATGTCTTGTGGTGAAACAGGTAGCGATAGGAAATGATGTTGGTAGGGACACTTCCAGGAAGGAGTGGAATATGGTGGTCCTCTGGTATTGAAGGTGGCGATCCCACTGGATCAACAAACACACATGCATATCGATCCAAAATTTGTTGTAGATCCAAGGGATTAGTTGAGACCACTGAAGATTGCATATGAATGAAATGGAGTCGAGCAATGACATGATGTGAACTATTCTTAAAGATATTTTCCATGTGATGCAAACTGATGATACCGAGAGACCTTCATTGTAATCCCCTCAATTTTTGTTTCCCATTGATTGAAAACTACATCCAAATTTCAGCAAAATCCCATAAAATGGGTCCAAGTGTGCGTAACCATTGAGCGCGCAAAACAATATCACATCTTCCTAAGGGAAAGGAAAACATGTCAGAGCACAAGTTATAATCCCCAATAGATATTCACACATTACGACACTTCCCTTTGCAAGGTAAGGTTCCCCCATTAGCAATCATGAATTCAAAGCTGGAGCAAGGATGGACAAAACAATCATCCAGTTTGGCAATACTGGGGTCAATGAAGTTACGAGTTCTACCAAAATCAATGAGTATTGTAAGAGGGAATGTTTTCAAGAAACCTCTGACCCTCATGGTTTGTCGGGTAGTGACTCTGAGTAATACATGCAGAGATATATCTAGTTAGTCTTGTTGAGCAGGAAGGTCAATAGGAAGTTGATGAATGTCACCCTCAGCATCTACTAGATCCTAACCATCATAAAAAAAATTAGGTGCAGGTGGAGAATCCACATCAAAGAGATAGATATTTTCCTAAACACATCGATGTAAAGGGTGAATTTCTCGTCACAATTATAAAAAATACCTTTTTCATGACTTTCCTACATTTATGCTTCAGACAAATGCTTTATAGGAGTGGTTCTAGGAGCGGGCAACATTTAGGGTCTTTGGGGAACCATATTTGTGAATGGGACAACAATGGATTTGGAGCATTGTTGAGCCCTGATCTTGTCCTCTGTTAACGTAGCTAACCTTATATCTTACATCATTGTGTTGGGACAGAACATTTTAACCTCATATCAGATCGCATCCTTCAGACCACTGATAAAAAAACTCAGTTAGAACACATCAGGTAATCCTTCGATGTAATTGGCTAGTTTCTCAAATTATGTCTGATACTCCCTCATGGTGTTAGTTTGGAAAAGTTTGGTGAGTGATCCTATGAATTCATCAAAAGAACTAGGGACAAATCATTGCAAAAGGAGTTGGAAAAAATTTGTCCAATTTTTCTCTGCATGAGCCTTGATGTACTGACAGAACCATTGAATGGAATCATGTTCCAAATGAAAGGATGAAAGTGGTATTTTATTGACATCAAAGGTGTTATGTATACTAAAATATTGTTCTTCCCTATAAATCCATCCAGTTGGATCATCAACATTGAAGCGAGCAAAAACCCAGCTTCGACCCATGCAAGTTGCTAGAGGAAGAGAACCTAGTGTTTGTAGAAGACTCAAGATCTTGTCTGTTGTTCATGGGTGAATTTTGAAGATGGAGGCCGAGAAATTTTTGATCCATATCTTCAAGTTTTAACTTGATGGAAGCAAGTTCTTGTTCCATTTGTTTATTTTCTCTGGTGTGTTTGACAACCATAAGTAGATTTCTTTTTTGGAAATGGGTAGAAAAAAAAATGGAAAGGGTTTTAGAAAAGCAAAATTTTGAGTTGGGAAAAACTCGGGGGGGGAGGGGGTAACTGTGGTTTTACTAGTTTTTTGACACTTTCTTAGAGACATGAAGCAAAAAATGTGAATTTCAGAGGGGGGGTGAAGGAATTGGAAAATTTCTTAGAGAGGGACAAGGAAGAAGAAATGGGAAATAAACATCGTGGAAAATTTTGAAGGCAATTGGGTGAGAATAAAAAAAGTTGTGCAAAAACCCTAAAAATATACAAATGTGGAATTTCAGGCTTCAAGAAGTGGAATTTGGGATAGGGTTCTCAAGGAAGGAATATGCAAAATGAGATTACAGGGGTTACAGTCACGTTTCAAGCTAAATGGAGCTAAATCAAAGAAGATATGGCCAAAACTCGGATATATATATATTATTTTATTTTTTTCGGCTGGAAATGGAGGAAATGATCTATGGTGGTTCTAGAAATCTGTGCTTTATCAAATGTAAATGGGTATGGACCCCAAGTATGTGTGACTTCCTAAATATTAAAGGGATTTAGTAGGCCACCAATGTTGTATAACAACTTACGTATTGGGGCAGTACCCCTCACTCCAAAACTCAGGTAAAATTGATAATTCTTTGCCACAAACAACAACTCTTGGTTTACCTCATAGGTGGGAGCTAGTCAATTAGGTAGGGGTCATTTCCCTTTTCACTTGGCAGGTCCACTCAATGGCCAACTACTTCAAGGTTCCTATGGTACTCCTCACAATGAGTTTTAGGTATATGCCCAAGTACTTTCCATAGTTAAGAGGATAGGTTTTATTACCTAATCTGAATGAATAATATCACTGCAAGAAGAAGAAATACTGCAATAATCATAATGCCAGGAAGCACTAAAAAAGAAAAAAAATTGGAAGAAATTCCACACAAAGAGCCCAAGAAAGTGCTCGGATACCAGATGTGATTAACATCCTGCAATAAACAATGAGCATGCATGATATAACTGAAATAATGAAGCACATAAGATATTTTATTGATCGCATGCCACTTTGAGGGGGGAACCTCCTTTGAGAAAGCTCAATACAAAATAAATCTTGGATGCCTTCGTTAGCCTCAACACGTAATTATATACTAAATCTAATATAAACAACTATTACTCCCCATGAATGTGGGACAATGCAACGTATTAACTGGATGACTTAACAACTATTACATACTCCCCGTGAATGTGGGATAATACACCATACTAATGGGATGACTTATAAAGCATATGCATATGACAAAATATACTAACAAAATAAAGAGGAGGGTTGACATGGGTTGTTAACAAATAGAAAGGAGTGAGAAGGCATGCAATTATGAGATCAAGGCTATCTAGAATAAACTTACCATCAAATCGATATTAAGGAATAATTATTACCTCGATTCATTAGTATTATAGGAAATAAGCGAAGGGGTATTTGATTTATGAATTAATTGATCCCATGATCCAAGCCGAGTATTTTCCATGCAACTAGGGTTGGTGTTTGTAACACCCCATATTTTGACTAGACATACCTACTACACTTTATTTTGCTAATTTTTTGTTTTGTTCTCAGCTTGACTGAGTGAGCTTTATTTATGACATGATGAAATGAGATTATGTTGTTACTATGTTTATTATGACACTATGATTATGATGTTACTATTCTTAAGATGTCATCATGATTATTATGTTGTTATGTTTATTTAGTTACATTGTTGTGATTAGCATGGGATTCCTTTCTTTTATGATGAGAGTATATGTTTAAATGTTTTCATTAATAAAATGTGAAATATATGATACCTTATGTCGATACCAGTTTACGATGTGATCAATTCAATTATTTGTCAGTGTACCTATGATGAATTAAATTATTACATGAAAGACTAATGATGATTATGATGAGGATAAATTGATTATGAAGTGAAATTACTTGTTATAATTATGTATTTTGTGAATTTCTAACCCACAAGACACTGGAGCTATGTGACATCCAAATACCTAATATGATATGTGGAATAAAAACTTGTTATGTAGTAAACCTTAGAAACAAAAAATGATGATTGTTATACCAAAATCCTATCACCATCATGTGATAACACATTTGACATACCTACTTGCCCTAAATCCCAGCTTCTAGAGTGAAAACTCATATCATTTGTCAATGTTTTCATACAAATTCCCAACACCATGCTTGACCCTTTATCCATACATGGTACCCTTGTTCGCACTGCCCATACTATGTTTCCCACAAGCGGTGCCACCGCTTATGGCCCTTAGTCCATAAGCAGTTATTACCAAAACCACTCTGTCAGTGAATGAGAAACGCGGTACCCTGGGTAAAAAGGGAAAAAGAGAAGCTTCTCGAGGATTCTACATGATAAGCATTGAGATATCCCTTATTCCTACTGTTGTGGGTTTGTTGAGCTCAAATCCCCCATCTTAGGATCTTGGAGGCCACCTCACCCACAAATCTCTCAACCTACCCTATCTATCTAGCCTTATAAATACAAGCTTATGGCCATGGTTGAGGGGGAGAACTCGTAAGGCATTGTTATGCTGTTGGATTGATCACTTGGTCCATATCATTGGAGAGCATAGAGAGAGCTAGAGTCGGAGCTTATGGGGATGAGAATACTTGGTTTCATGGAGATGAATGTCAACACTAAGGCTTGGTTGTAAACTTCTTCATATTTCTTTAATGCAAGTTGATTTCTGTCCCACATATATTTTTGATGTTTGATTTCATATATATGTTGTTAGATTCCTTAGTCACTAGCATTGATTAGTAGATCATATTCTGGTTTCTTTGATCTGTTTCATGTTGAGATTATTGTAGGTACACAGGGTAACTATCAAAGCATTGTATTCTAGGTATCTACGACGTCTAGGGAGAGTATTCAACCTCTGTCTTCTATTTGTTCTGGATCTAAACCGTTCAGACCAGTGGAACACCTTGCTGTCTGCAGGAGGTGAAATATTCCAACTAACAAATACGGTGACTCCACTGGGGAATGAAATTGTGTATCAGTCGTTCTGATCTTCCTCGGTCTGTAACTCTTGTCTGAATCTAAGCTCCTTCTTCAACTCTCTTCAGTCAGATCTACTCTCTAACTAACTCTGTTTAGGTTTGAAACCTCCATATCTGTTCAGATCTGAGTCATTTCGGTCATTTATGCTCTGTTTCCATACTCAATTCAACAGTATTTTCCTTGATCTATCCTTTTTCTGACTGGATCCTTTGTTCTTCTTGTGTTTTGGTCATCTACAGAGAACCACGCCTATGCTGTGTACGAGAAGTTGTGCCATCACCTGAACAAAGTAGATAGTACGCGGTGCCACCGCCTGTAACCTGTTGACAAGAAGTGGTGCTGTCTCGGAAACACTTTGTCAACACTTGAGAAGTGCAGTGCCAGGTAAGCATCATTCCAAAGCCCTTTTTCCTTATTTTTCTTTGCCAAAAATTGGATTTTGATTGCTTTCAGTTCTGCTAGTCATACTTGTGTTACTAAATCTGATTCTTGTGGTTTGAGTTTTTATGGTTTAAGATTGATTTGAGTGGAATTTCAAAAGTTTGATTAAGTCTTTTGATTGTTCATCCGCTTCTATGCTTGTTGGTTGTGTTTACAAAAGGATTTCTTGTTGTCTGAAAAGCTTAGGGTGTTATTTAAAAATCTCTTTTTGTTTTTGCTACATAGACTAAAAGAAGAACACTAGATTAGCTTTTAGGTTTCATTTCTTATTTGCATAGTAAACTTATTTTTCCTTCCTTTAAAAAGGAAATTTTTTTACTGAGACTAGGATATCATCATTTGAGTGTTGGACATTGGTTTTCTGACTGGCTTTACAAGATTTTAGAACCTTTATGATCTTTCATCTCTCATGCATTTAGAGCTATCTCGATCAAAAAAAAAAATGGTAGTTTTAAGTTAGATTTGCTTATGTTTGAGAAATTTTAAAAAATAGAGTGCATTTGCATATAGCTATGCTTCTTGTTTTTCTTTTAGGAAAAGAGATTCTTCCCCTTCTCATTTGTTTTTGGAAAGAATAAATTGGTTTGGATAAGTGTTTGCTTGTCTTTGTTTGATGTTCATGACTGTTGTGTGGAAGTATTTTTGGTTTTTGAAACAAAAGGAAAACACTCTCTTTCCCTCCTGTAAGTAGGCATACTGAACGGTAAAGTGAACATTTCACACTAGCATACTGCATGGTTTTACTTTTCTGTCAAAACATCATGCATTCACCTAACCGTACAAGTTAAAATTAATGGTAGTTGTAGGTTAAAATTTACGTAGTAATTTGAGTGGTAGGTTAGAGACGTGTTCGGGTGTCGTTAAGCATAGGAGCTGTCATTATTTGTCAGCATTACATTCCCAGACTCGCGCGATTCTTCCACATACCGTTGATATATCAAACGGCCTTTCATGTACCCTTGAGGTATATAGAAAGGTACTTCACGTAGTCGATTGTATATCGAAAGGCCCCTTGTGTACGGTTATGCATTAGACAGCATTACTACCGATTCGAGCTCCCACTTACCTTGAGTATATCGGGAGACCCCACTAGGGTACCTTATCTATCTGAGAAAATCCCTTTGGCCATCTTGTTTGGAGCCATACACCGAAAACAATATTCAGGGAGATTACTACACACGTACCCTCGAGGTATATCGCAAGTGGCGCCTTCTTGACAATCCTAGTGAGAGACCTGACTTTTGAACTTGTCCTATCATTTTAAGTGTGCTTGTTTTGACCTATAGCTTGTGTAGAGAAATTCTTTTTGGTGTGTTTTCTAGATTTTCAAACCATAGGTTAGTTAGGAACTGTACAAACTGGATAAGTTAAGACAGTCCAGAAGAGTACGGGGCTTGCCACCTGATTTTATTCCTAGTTCAGGAGAAAATCCTATGGAAGCTATCGACCAAGGAGCTACTACCACCTCCCAAGTGGGAGATAATGTGGTTGTGGAAAGTGGAGTACCATATTCTTCACACTCGCCTCCCTTGGTCCAATAGCCTTCTCAGAGAGATTCTTTGTTCCATTCTCCCATGGAAGGACGTGTTGATGATACTGCTCGCCCGTATTTTGGTCCCAATGCTTCATTTTGGGAAACCCCTATAGTTCAGGCCATTACTTCATTTGGAACCCATGGAATCTCTTCTAAAATTGAAGAAGAACGTAGGCAATACCGTTCTACCATTCTCCATGCAAAGGAGATTGATAAGCAAATTGATGACATTTTAGGCCCAACACTACCAAGGTCCACATCTGTTCCTAGAGGATATCGTTCACTTGCCGAATCTATGAGACCCATTGAGCCGATTATAGATCATCCATTGACACCCCATAACCCATCTCAAGATACCACCCCTACCACTTCTCATGTTATGTCTATACCTAATTTTCCCAGGTCTTCTATACCTGAGATTTAATCTTCAATTCCTATTTCGTCTACACCTTCTAGTGCCGAGGGGCAACCCCCAGCATGACTTATGTTATTTGACACCAGAATTGTTACTAGTCAGGGGCAGGCCTCTAACATAGAACCATCTATAGTTTATGTCCCTCCCACCCATTCTAATGTGGTTAATACCCCATCCAGTTTAGGTCAACCCTCCGAGGCCCAACCTGTAACCATTCAATCTTCTAGATGTTATGGTTATCAAATAATTGTAGGTAATATTAATCATCCACCCAATCCTATAGGAATTCCATACCCTAGTAATACTTTTATGCCATGGGGGCAACCCAACTGGTCTTACATGCTAGCTATGGGGGGGATACCTATACATACTGTGAAAGGTGCCGGAGGTCCTCCCCTTGGGTGGCCTAATGGTCTCGGAGGATTTGGAAACTTTCCTCCTTATTTTCCTGGTGTCCGTAGTGGTCTTGGGGGACTTGGTGGCTTTCCTCCTTCTGGCCCTAGAGGGTCTGGTGGTCCTCCTCCTAGTGGTTCCGGTGGCTCTTGAGGTTTACCTCCTCTTGGTAGCCCTGGAGGTGGTTCTCCCCTTGGTGGTCCTAGTGGTCCTAGTAGTCCTGATGGTCTTGGTGGTCCCGGTGGCCCTAGTGGTCCTCCTCCTGGAGGCCCTGGTGGTCCTAGCGGTCCTGATCCCGGAAACCAACCCCCTGCGGGCAGATCTTTCGGTAGTTCATCATCATAGAAACCTATTTATCATTCCATTTATGGTCCTCATTAGAGTAAATTTCAACTCAAAATGGGCCTCCAAAAAAGAAAAAATAATAATATTTATTAATTTTGGTGGAAGACAAGAAAAAAATTACTTTTTTGTTTGTATTTTTGACATATATCCTCGTGTTTTTACTCAAATTTTGATCGGGAGAGCTCGTTGGATGTGGAATTAAATTCCACATCCAACGAGTAACCACTTGACATACTTTTGATGGACCCAGCTACCCGAAAAACAAGAAATACCTGAAAAATGTGATGATGATGTCATCATCACATTTTTTCAAGTAGTGGGTCCATCAAAAGTATCCTGAGTGGGTACTCGTTGGATTCGAAATTTAATTCCGCATCCAACGAGCTCTCTCGATCAAAATTTGAGTAAAAACACAGGGAGATATGTGGAAAATACATAAAAAAAAGTAGTTTTTTTTATGATACCTATCCCCAAATTTATATTAAAAAAAAGTGTTTAAGACCTATACAGTATTTCAAATTTAAATTAATTTCATTGGCTAACACATGATGACATGGAATTTGAATTAAAGTTAAAAGGCCCATTTTGAGTTGAAATTTCCTCTAATGACTGGTAATTATATTCCATATCAATATTACCAGTATGTTCATCCCAACCGATAGTTACCTTTCCTCTCAACTTTGTACTTACCTTATCTGTCCAAGTTGATTAATGACCCCATTCAACACAACCCCTCATGGCCCCCTATTCCAGTAAAGTTACCATCGGACATCCCAAAATTCGATGGGAAACAAGGAGACGATCTAAAGAACCATGTGATGACATTTCATTTGTGGTGTTCTTCAAATTCCCTCATGGATGAATCCGTTCGGTTACGACTCTTTCAGCGAAATTTGACCGGTACGACTGCGAAGTGGTACATTGAACTCCCACAACATTCATTTGTGGATTTTGGATCTTTGGCAACCATGTTTCTTACACACTTTCAGCTCCCTATTCGTTATGAAATGGGTACTGATTTTTAAACCTCTCTGTGACAGAACACCGCCACCCACATATCCAATCATATTCATGAGTGGAGAAGGTGGAGAATGCTTATTAAGGCCCCTATTCTAGATCAGCTACTATCTTATTGGTTCACCAAATCCTTGTTGCCTCCTATTTCCCGATATGTGGCTATGGGCGGTGCCGTTAGTGAAGAGCAAGCTATTAGTCGGGATCAGTACCTAGACTTGGTTTATTCCCAGTATAGCACTCTTTATGACCTGATCCCTCAAGCTCCTTGCCCCAACAACGATCCTACCAAGCGACCAGCAGAAGTACCTGTTGATGGGATTGTTGGTTCAATCTAGTCCCCATCAACGGTGAAACCTACCAAGCAAACCAAAATTGCCCCATCTACTCCTTCAACTCCTAAATTTTTTGCCAAGGTCAATTCTATTCGAAGTACTCAAACCTCGGGTAATAAAAATAAAGGTAGAAATCGAAATAAAAAACCTAGAAACCAGCTGGAGACTCCATGACCAACCAATGGTGATAACGACAAAGGGAATAGAAAAGTGAAATAGCCCTGTCTGCTATGCGGTGTTGACCAATTTTCAAAGGAGTTTCCTCGTCGGGACAAAATCTCTAAATTTTTTAAGTCCAATCCCACACCTACAGTACTTATGGATCCTTTTCCCTCTCAACAACAGCTGATATACCATATGTCTAATCAGGGTAATTCCAGTTCGTCAGAGGAAATTCGTATGATGTCCTCAGATACCATCCATATGTAAACTCCAAGTAAGAATTATGATAAACCTAAGGATAAAAATGAATATCAATCATCTTCAGGGAAAGCCCCTTCTAATAGTTCTCCTAAGTCCTCGTCTACTGTCCCCTTGTCTATCGAGAAGCCTACTCTCGACATGATTTTGCACCCACCTAAGAGTACTCGTCGGAAGGCAGTATTTAATCGCAATTCCCGAGCTACTCAATTTTATAATGTGGTTGAAGATATCACTCAGGAAGAAGATATCACTCAGGAACCTTGTGCAATGTATACCCTAGAAGTACTCCAAAGTTTCCCTACACAGCGTAAAAAGATGTTGACTGCATTAGGAGCTTTAGACTCGGATAACACCAACTTGATTCATTTTAATGTTGAGAACTATATGTATAGGTTACCACATAAACTTTATTTTCAAGACATTACAAAAGTAGTTGGAAGGAAATTTTTTCAAACAATCCTAGATGAAGGAGCTTCAACCTCCGTGTTGTCTCTGTCTTGTTGGAAAGCCCTTGGCTCTCCCCAGCTTGTAACATCACCTACGACCCTTAAAGCCTTTGACGGATGGGGTTTCCAGCCCCACAGTCTCATATCATCCCTCACGGTCGAGCTAGGGGGGAAAAATGTTTCCATCCAAGTGGAAGTGGTAGATGCCCCTTTAGATTGCAATCTTCTCCTAGGAAGAAATTGGTTCTATGCTATGACTGTTGTTGCTTCAACAGTATTCTGAACTATCCAATTTCCACATCTGGGGAGAATCGTTACTATTGACCAGCTTTATTTTTGCATGTTGGATGTTACTACCTCCACGGCTAATAACATCCCCATGTTAGGCCAGTCCCCTCCTCCTTACCAGTCGATTGGGGTAGGCGTGTTGAAGGATTCATCCCTCATGGGATTTTTTCCATCCACTCCTCCTAGCATAGATTCTGCGTTAGTCAATATGATCGCCTCATTTGATTACGAGCCTAAGGGCCACTATTTTGTTGATTCCACCTCGTTAAGTCCACATGAAGCTATGTATGATGCCATTCAAACCTCTTCCAATGATCACACTGATGATCTTCATCTAGTGGCCTCGAATCCTTACCATTTACCGTATTGGTTAGAACCTTCTCTTCCCACTCTAGATTATCTTTCTGATAATTTTCCTTCCGACGAGTCCATTATTAAGATCATGAGCATGGATGAGTCCATTTCGGAGGATCACCATCATAGATCCATGTTCCTCCCCAACACTAATTTAGTTAACCATGATTTTGCATCCTTGTTTCCTACTGATATTGTCAACGTTCCCCAAAGTCCTTTATTGTTGCAACATATAGATTCTGAAGGAAACCTTTGCAACATTACTCAGATGAACCCAATTGACATATCAGCCAAGCTTGATGTTATCGAGCATTTTCACGTTGGGAAGAACTACTCCGCAGATGATTCTGAATCCTATAAAGCACTTTTTAAAGAATTCCATGATATTTTTGCCTAGTCCTGTGAAGAGATGTCGGGGATCGACCTTTCCATCATGGTCCACAAGATTAAAACTTATCCCTCGGCCAAAACTGTCAGGCAAAAATTTAGGCAAGTCCATCCTCAAAAGGCTGTAGCTATAAAAGGTGAAATTAAGAAGCTTCAAAAAGCTGGGTTTATTTATCCTGTATCCCTGACGGAATGGGTATCGAACGTTGTCCATGTCAATAAAAAGCAGGGCACCATTAGAGTCTGTATCAACTTTAGGGATCTGAATAAAGATTGTCCCAAGGACAGCTTTCCTACCCTGCATATCGATCAGATTATCGACAACTGTGCTGGAAGTGTCATCTTTTCATTCATGGATGGATTATCTGGCTATAATAAGATTGAGATATTACCCTCCGATCAGCATAAGGTGACATTTATTTTCCCATGGGAACATTTGCATATAAGAAGTTACTGTTTGGCTTAAAAAATGATGGAGCTACATTCCAGAGTGCAGTGTCCTATGTGTTTCACAATGTCAAACACATTGTTGAACCGTACCTTGATGACCTCCCTACTCATTTACAACGATGGGAGGACCACCCTGGTCATCTTAGAGAGATATTCCTGAGATGCTGTCACTATAATATACAGCTCAACCTACATAAATGTGTTTTTTGCATTGAGACAGGACATCTGCTAGGCTTTGTGGTATCCAAAGATGGAATCTAGATAGATCCTTTGAAAATTACTGCCATTCTTGATCTACCAGCCCCAACTAATCTCTTTGAACTCCAAAGTTTGTAGGGGAAGGAAAACTTTCACCACTGTTTCGTGTGCAAATTCGTAGAGAAAATTCACGGTTATATGCATCTCCTTAAGAAGAACACTCCATTCTTATGGGATGACTAGGCCCAATGCGCCTTTGATAATCTTAAGCATGCTCTAACTCATTCACCCATGATACACCCCCATGATTATTCAAAGGACTTTATCATGTATATTTCTACCTCTGCTACTACCATCACTATGGTTTTAGCATAGGACAATCTCCATGATCAGGAGCACGTGATTTATTACGCCAGTAAGAAACTCTTGGATTCTGAAACCCATTATTCACATGTGGAAAAGTTATCATTGGACATGGTCATTGCTGTACAAAAATTTTGTCATTACATTCTGCTCCACAATACCACCATATTGGTAGACCAGAACGTGATGTACTACATCCTGACTCATCAGGTGCTCGGGGGAAAGTACTCCCATTGGATAGTTATCCTTCAGGAGTTCAATCTGGAGTTTGCCAAGGCTACATCAAATAAATCCTTGGTATTTTCAGAGCTTATGTGTGATATTCCCTATGCTTCGACAGAATCTGAGCCCAGTGATTCATTTCCAAATGAATTCATGTTCCTGATAAGCACTATTGGTCCTTGGTATGGATATTTTCTTATATATCTCCAGACACAACATTTTCAGCCGCATTTATCCCGTGATGATCACCGTCGTATCCGTCACCATGTGAAATACTATCTCATCCTGAATGATACTTTGTATAGACGTGGGATTGAATCTATTCTCGGACGATGCCTCACTCATGAGGAGTCTATACTTGTGTTGAATGATTGCCATTCGGGAGCATGTGGCGGTCATTTATTTGGGATGACTACAGCCCAGAAAATCCTTTGCACTGGCTATTTATGGCCTTCAATCTTCAAATATTGTCATGAGGCTGTTAAGAAATGCCCACCTTGTCAACACTTCTATGCTAAAAAGTGCACCCATCCTACTCCGCTACACCCCTTCATTTCCGTTGGCCCATTCGCCAAATGGGGGATTGACTTCATGCATTTTAATCCTACCTTAGCCAGGGGGCATGGTTACATCATCGTAGCCATGGATTATTTTACTAAATGGGATAAGGCCATGCCTACATATGCAGAAGATGGTAAGACTGCTGCCCTCTTCTTGTTCAATCATATCATAGCTATATTTGGAGTTCCACAGTCCATCGTTACTAATCACGGATCCCATTTCTGTAATCAGATGATGGAGGAAATGAGTGCCAAGCTAGGGTTTCACCATGAAAACTCTACACCATATTATCCACAAGCTAATGGCTAGGTAGAGGCCATCAACAAAGTTTTGAAAACTATGCTTCGTCGGATGGTTGGAGATCATAAATCCAACTGGCACCACATTATTTTCTCATCCCTTTGGGCTTATCAGACTTCTATGAAAACAACTACTGGTTTCACACCATTCCAGCTTGTCTATGGACTTGAAGCTGTCTTACCCATTCAATGTCATATTCCATCTTTACCACTTGCCGTCGAACTTCTCCCAGACACTTCTGCAGAGGAAGAAATATTTTTATACTTGACTAACCTTGACGAGACTCGCAGAGATGCCACCTTGGCTAATGAGGCGCATAAGAAATGCGTCAAGGTGCAGTATGATAAATTCATCTAGCCTCATGTATTTAGCAAGGGTGACCTAGTCTTGACTTATGACCAGAGATATGACAAACTAGGGAAGGGTAAGTTCGTATCCATGTGGTATGAACCTTTCGTTATTTCCAAGGTGTTAGATAAAGGAGCTTATGAGCTCGTTGATTATGATGGGGTCCCTTTGGGGAAACCTCACAATGGGTTGTATGTGAAAAGGTACTATGCCTAGGTTTTCTTGGGTAGTATCCTGTATATATGTATATTGATTGGCTTTTAGTGTGATATTAGTATTTTCAAGATGGTTTTGAGCTTCATGTCCACATTTGTTTATACCATGTTTTGGTCATGCAGATGGATTTATATGGTTTCGCTGATGGTGCTTGCCACCACACCTTGAATCTCACCTCGGCTTCTTGGGTTCTCTATTCCCTGACTGAAGATTTGGTTAGTTTAGGAGCGGTTTGTATAGGTCTCGCTACTAATAACATCTCCAAGTATGAAGCAGTCATTGGTCTTCTGACTGAAGCTGCCTCCTAGGATGTTCATGATCTAGTAGTATTGATGGACTCGCAGCTCGTGGTTAACCATTTGAACCATGTCTACACCATTAGGAACCCAGTACTCCTCTGCCTATTCCGGAGAGTGCATTTGTTAGAAAGATCATTCGAAACTATTACTTATCAGCATATCCCTAGGGAACATAATGTAGTCACTGACTCATTGGATAATTGCATCCTAGACTGGCATATTTCCCATTCATGATGGTAAATCAAACATGGTCCATTGTAAATATACATTTAGAGACACATAAAATTCATAGAAAATACATTTTCCATTTGAAACATTTAAACACGGTGTAAAAGTCTGTATATATATATATACGAAAAAGTTTACAAAAATAGGTCCTGAGACCTCCTCTAAAGCATGTAGGCTTTCAGGCAAAATTATCATTTAAAATCTTGAAGCTATCAGCTTTCAGTACATTTCTCGTACACTAGTGGTGCTCGTGATAGCACATCACTGCTCGAGCTACCCTACGTAGCAGCCTACTGAATCGGCCCAGTACTCCCGCTGTGGATCTCTGATATCTCATCGGGAGGTCATCTATGTCAGCATCTGGGATGTCCAAAGTCAACCTTTCTAGGTTGTCCTCCAGCTCCCAGATGATATCATCACCCTATGGTACAAAGCGAGCTCCTGCTCGCCTATCCAATGGAGATGCTCCTCCATGTCGCACTGCTCCAACATCTGCATGAGAATATACAGGTCTCGTCACTTAACATAAAAAAACATAAAAAAATTTCATCCATTTTAGGGTTTCTTGCTTCTTACTAATGTCGCCCCACTATCCGCCAGGTGGGAGTGGTAGGTTATGATCTCCTGTGAATTTCGTGCTAGCGTAAGCATAGTCCTCAACCATGAGGATCTGATCTCGTAGCCATCTGAAGAAGGGATTACTGAACTTCACCCTTCCCCTACCCATTCCTGTGCGATCCATGACCTGGAACCACCTCAGCATACGGGGGTTCCATGCTCTCAGACTCCGGAAGGTCACCTATGGCCTCATTTGTGGAACCCACTCAAAGAAGAAGTAGGCTAAGATGGAACCAAAGCCGAACTGTTTTAGCTCTCCTTGGCGACACTTAGTCAGCTGATCCTTGAAGATTGGAAGCATTGCTTCCACCCAGTTGAACACCGTTGGCGCCATAGCCTCTATGGCATATAGCATGTGTGCCCTGGAAGCCTGGTGCACACCCTGACTTTTGGCCACCCTCTGCATAATAAATAAGACAGTCCATAGATCCCTATCCATCACTACCTTGATGGGGATCTTCTTCCCTGATGTACCTGTTCCTGGTGCACAGTGTCAATATATAAGCTCTCTGGTAGTAATGTCCCCACCATAGGAACCTGTCAATGAGATGGGGGCACCCCATCTCGATAGACCAGTCAGGAAGTAGATATCCTATGCCTCCACTGTAAGTATGTGTGCCCCCACCTTGAATTACTACTGCTCTAGATTCCACATCTGCAGTATGTGTTCCAGAAGCCATTCATGTGACACCATGATTAGGGTCCGAAATAACTTCAAGAGCGCACAGTCCCGTAATGTGGCAATACAGCCCACATTTCTCTCAGCACTAGCATCCTCATTGTCATGAGTTCTTTCCTTCCATATCACCATGTTTTGAGCAATCTAGACCTGCCAAAAACCACAATGGTATGCATTAAAATCATCCTTAAATCATTGGAAATCAAAATAATGAAGTTATATCACCCATGCCGTTAGTTTAACTTATCCACATTTGGAACTGCCTATGCACCATTGGAGACAGGTGATGGCACTGCTTGTCCACTGGATTGTTGGTGCGGTTCTAGGGTGGAACTATGTATCCTACAAAGGGTAGCCACGATGGCCGCATTTTGAGTTTTAGGGATCACCATATGGACCCAAAACCCCACCAAACCTCAAAATAGATGCTATGAAATGAAAGATAAGGGTCTTATCTATTACCTGCAACTGACAATGCTGAAAACAGACAGTGGAAGCTTTTGGTATCAGCTGTGGAAGATCTGGCTAAGAAAATGCTCCAAGTACTTTCTGCTAGAGGTAAATAGTGAAATGGTTCGATTTTTTACTATTTACTTAACTTATATAGGCATTTTTGGGTCTGAATCGCTATAGATTTGATGTAAAATCATTTTTTGTCAAAATTTATCTGTTGTAATCCCTAATGCTAGTTGTAAATGCATTTAACACTTGTTTCTAAGGCTATTGTAGGATAGGAGAACTCTAGCAAGAAGCTTTGAAAGTTTGTTTATGGATTTTTCATACTTTCATAAAATGGAAAAGGTCGATGAGCATTTATTACGACACTTTGATCATGCTCTCTAAACCTCGTATCAAAGGTCCGAGTCCATTTCCGAATCTTTCCAGGCTCATAAAATTTGACATTGTGCAAAGAAAAATCATGGAGTCTTCTTTTCACATCTTTTTCAGACTCCTTAAAACATGAAAAGATCGTCGAGTCTGTTTCTGAATATTTCCAAGCTCGTAAAAAGTGACATTATGTAAAGAAAGCTCGTGGAGTCCTCTTTAAAATCTTTTTAGGCTCCTTAAATATGAAAAGATTGTCGAGTACTTGTCTCCTTCATACTCGTAAAAGTATTTGAAGAGTCATCCTTTCGATGGTAGGTTATCTCTTTTTTGGTTCGGATAGGACTATTTATGAAAAAGGAACACTCCAACCAATCATGATTGGAAGATTTCTCTAAGGTATGATTTTATACTTTTTTGGGCCTTAGAGACTAAATCATGCAAAAAAGGACCCTTTGGAGTCTTCTTCTGTATTCGTTCAGACTCTCTAAACATGAACAATACCGAGTTTTCTTTCAGTGGACTCGTTAATTTAAACATTGAGATACCCATTTTGGGATCAAACCCCTCCTCTCTTAGGTTCGTAAAACATATGAGTCTGGAGTTGTCATCTGACAAGCAATACCAATTTTTTGTTACCCTCTTTGAACTCATAAAACCAAAAAGAGGCACTCATCGATCATGATGGGGGAAATGGGAAGGGAATCATTTTGCAAATAATGGCAGTTGTTTCTCGTTACCTTTGAACATGGCACTTGTCTGCACAATCATGTCAGTCAATTGGGTATTCAACTAATCTTCGTGACAATCCAATTTCATGAGTCATGTCACTCCTTTGAGTCTTTCAAAAGAATGCATTGTCCACTGTCGCATTGTGTGTCTGTCTCATCTAGTCATGCTACCAAGTCTTTTGTCGTGCCCCCTAATGTTCAAAGGGGATCTGAAGAAGTGTTGCCTCTACAGTCCACACAGTCTTTGTTTCATTATCTTTGAGTCAGTAATATGGTTACTACATGCACATCATTCCTGAACTATGTTCCGAGTTTCATGTCGTCGATGTGGGACTCATCATGGCCCTCCTTCGACGAGACTTTTCCCATCGACATCAGCTAATATTCCGGCAAATAGTCTTAGAAACAATTATTGGTACCTTGAGATTTGTATGCCTTAATGACATATTCTCTCGCTCTCGACATAGGTTCACATCATTGACCTTTGATCAATAGAATTGAATGGGTGTTCAACATTAGGGCATCTATTCACACTTAGTATATTGTACTAGGGTACCTTGGGAATCATTGACATTAATGGTGATATCCCTTGCACTTGTTAATGGTTCACATCATTGGATGGTAATCAAGTGGTTTCTACCATGTTCGACTTTAGATCATTGTAGTTACATGAATAGAATCGTACTTTGTGGAAGACGAGATGAAGACCCTAGGTATTTGCTTAAAGTGCTCATTGCTTTTCCCTAGGTTGTGATGGAGTTTCATATATCTAGCATAGATACACATTTGTATGGTCGTGGTTATGCTCAAATTTGCGTCTATATGACATAGATCTACATTGTATGTGTGGTAGCTATGTCCAAGTTTGAGTCCTCTATCACATGGATCTACGCTGTATTCTAGTAGCCATGCTTGTTTATTCCTCTCATGGATCTGCCTTGTATTGGTCTGTAGCCATGAGTTTGGTTACTTCTGTTTATGAGTCAACATACTGATGTAATGCAAATGCCTACTTGACAACTTGCTCCGATCCAGCCAACATTTTTTCCTCATGGCAATGACTTGTTCTCTCAAAGCTCTCGTTTATCATATCCCTCTAAGAATCATGCTTTGGGGGCATCCTGTTATACCAAAATCCTCTCACCATCATGTGACAAGACATTTGACATACCTACTTGCCCTGAATCCCAGCTTCTGGAGTGGAAACTCATATCATTTGTCAATCTTTTCATACAAATTCCCAGCACCATGGTTGACCCTTTATCCATACATGGTACCCTTGTTCACGCTGCCCATACTCTGTTGCCCACAAATGGTGCCACCGCTTATGGCGCTTAGTCCAGAAGCGGTTATTACTAGAACCGCTCTAGCACTGAAGGAGAAACGTGGTACCCTGGGTAAAAAGGTAAAAAGAGAAGCTTCTCGAGGCTTCTAGATGATAAGCCTTGAGATATCCCTTATCCCTATTGTTGTGGGTCTGTTGAGCTCGAGATCCCCCATCTAGGATATTGGAGTCCACCTCACCCACAAATATCTCAACCTACCCTATCCATCTAGCCTTATAAATACAAGCTTATGGCCATGGTTGAGAGGGAGAACTCTTAAGGCATTGTTATGTTGTTGGATTGATCACTTGGTCCATATCATTGGAGAGCGAGAGAGCTAGAATCGGAGCTTATGGGGATGAGAATGCTTGGTTTCATGGAGATGCATGTCAACACTAAGGCTTGGTTGTAAAATTCTTCATATTTATTTAATGCACATTGATTTATGTACCACATATATTGGTGATGTTTGATTTCATATATATGTTGTTAGATTCCTTAGTCACTAGCATATATTAGTAGATCATATTCTAGTTTCTTTGATCTGTTTTGTATTGAGCTTATTGTAGGTACATAGGGTAACTATCAAAGCATTGTATTCCAGGTATCTACGGAATATAGGGAGAGTCTTCAACCTCTGTCTTCTATTTGTTCTGGATCTGAACCATTCAGACCAGTGGAACACCTTGCTATCCACAGGAGGTGAAATATTCCAGCTAACAATGATACGATGACACAATCCAATAATCCTGATAGAAACAAAGTATGATTCGATAGGGTATAGACCCTGTATGTTGAGAGGGATTGAGGTATTTCCCACCCTATGTTACTATAATAATCGAGGTCATGGGAGGGTCGTGTCGAGACAGACTCCCCAAGTTGTTGTGATGACAATGTTTGGATGACTGCTACGAGAGGACAAATTGTCTATTTAGCCTACGCTATTGCTCTCAAGTTCTATGTTGTTAGGTAGGTGAAGACAACATCCACATCATTACTAGTAGAGGAAGGATAGGGAGGATGTGGAAGTTGGCTAGGATGGGAGGATATTGTTATCTAGTACTATTGGGATTTGGGGAATCCTTGATACCAAGTTAGTAATAGCAATTACCCCTCCTTGTACTTGATTGATTAAACTAAATAAAAATAATAATGAGCTGAAATTTTATAAGGCTAACTGATAAAATAACTAATGATGTTTTAGTGATGTTATGTTATATGTATACTTGTTTTGTTTGCATTAAGGATTATTAGTAGTAGTTATGTGTTGGTAATATTATGTATGTTTATATTACATGTCCAACCTATGCATACGTTGGCCACGCATGCATAGTTTGCACATGTACACTAGTATTGGTATACAGATAATGGACATGTTAAATAATGGTATGAGTTGTTGTGGATAACTAAGTTAATTGGGTAATGATTGTTGTACAGGACAATACACCCTTGTAACCTAGGTTCTAGGGTTACCAAATTACTATTATACTTGTAGACAATCAACTTTTATAGAAAATGGAATGATAATAGGAAGAGATATTGGTTTACCCGGTTTATGAGGGTTGATCCAAGCTTGGTCTTCTCTCGCTCCAATATTCTCGAAAGCTTCTAGGGATGCTTCTCTTCACCTGCGAAGAGCCAATTCTTCAAGCAATATCTCATACATATATACATAATAGGTTAGATGAAAAACATATTAATAATAAATTGAACATATTCATTAAACCAATATACATGAGATAAGCATAATACAAGATTGGAAGAATAATTCACTTTATTAACAAACAGTGAATAGGTAAGAATGCAACCCAGCTTCTGACACAAGGAATCCTCTGCAAGCGAGGACTCTGATTTCTCCTACTCCAAGAATCTAAAGGTATACCACTAGCATAACTTTGCTCTTCCAAAATTGATTGATTATCCCCATACCAAGGCCTCTATTTATACTTTGGGAAATAGAGTGGTTTTGAAGGTTAGGATGGTTGAGACAGTTGGGATAGTTATGGATTAAGGCCCAACTAATCTCATATAATAATGATTTATATTTTTTAATGTTGAATTAAGGTACACGTGAGTATTAATATAAGCAAGGTGTGTATGACATGCGGGTTTCTCAAAGAGAACTTGCGTATGCAAGGTACACACGGGTTGCAATTCACATAGTCGCATGTGCAACCCAAAAATAAAAATGAAAATCTATAAGGCTGGTCTGAATATAATGCATCAAAGGTCATGCAAATCTATAGTGGTTTTTCCACTTCAATCTTAATTTTCCTTTTGTGTACTGATATGATGAATGCCAGCACTCAGACAGAGAAGTGCCATTTTGGCTGTTAACATAGGCCCCCTAATGTGTGAGGTCAAAGGGAAGCGATGGGCGAAATACATTACAATATTTATCTTGGAGAAATAAAAATTCCAAGGCAGCAGAGGAAGTACCTGAAACAAATACAAATCAATTTAATATACAAAATGATATATGAGGATTCCATGTTCAGTATACTGGAACACTAGCTCCTTTACAATATTTCATTACATTATATGATACGTGTACAAGACCATTTATATTACAAAGGTGGATCAAAGCCACAATATTCAATGACGATTCTTCAAAATCTAGAATATGTGTAAGTGAACACAACACAATATTGCGCAACTTAGGTTATAGATGTGAACCTACGGTCTTTGTCAAAATCCAAAGGAACAAGTACAATCCAATCCATGTGAATAGATGTGCTGAATCCAAACATGGAAAGGATTCAACGTATTTTTAATCAATAGGTGAAACTGACAACTGAAGCAAAGGATTTCACCAATGATGATAGTGAATCCTAAGGCACCATCGTCAAAACTCTAGGTCTTCATCTTCAGGAAGTGCTGATGAGAAACCATGTTATGATGAGGAAGGAAATAGATCCTCCAATGGATCACAAGAGTGACTAGGAACTAGATAAGAGAAGGTAGACACAAGTAATAATCAGATAGGATAATGATGGAATCAGGATAACAATCAGAGGCAGG
Organism: Pseudotsuga menziesii; assembly: GCA_001517045.1. NCBI lineage: Eukaryota > Viridiplantae > Streptophyta > Pinopsida > Pinales > Pinaceae > Pseudotsuga > Pseudotsuga menziesii. Next base: position 266,482 of record LPNX010708065.1, read on the forward strand.
GATAGATCCTTGAATAGTGAGCACAACACAGAGATGACCCAAGGTAGCTTTTAACTTTGCATATAGGAAAACTAGACTTATCTGTCATGTAGGAGACATGATCAGATTCCCCATGTATAAAGGACAAGTGGAGGAGTAAGAAACTCAAAGTGATAGCTGAGTTGAAAGTGTACGATGAGACATGAGTATTGGAAAGTTCAAAGAGTGCTATGTTCAAGGAGTACATGCTGCCACCATCTATAACCCAAAAAGAATACTTCTTCCTTATCTTTCCTATTAAATTTTAACGAGTCCAGGAAATTCAACTCAGGTCTCTCTTCATATTTGACAAGATTGAAGAGGGGAGAGAATAATGCTTGGCAATGTCACTGATTCATTGATTTTACGAGCCCAAACTAGTACATTCTCATTGGTTTATTCATGTTTAGAGAGTCTAAAAACTCTGAAGAAGACTCCAAGGGGGTCCTTTTTCGTCCAATTTAGTCTCCTGAGGCTGAAAAAGTATAAAACATACCACAGAAGAACTCTCTTAGCTTCCAAAGAAGTAAGGTGCACCTTTTTTGTACTTAGTTAGGGAGGTCTGAAAAAGCTTAAATTAACACCTACCCAATTCTCCTTCAAAAGCAGCTTATAGCTTGAGTTTTACGAGTGTGAAGGAAAGCAAGATCACTCAAAATGATCCATTTGGTTACGAGAAATGGGGCTTAAAATAATAAACTGGATGCTTTGTTCTTTATTATTTAACGAGCATGACAAAGAAATAAAGTACACTCAGAATATTTTTCATGTTTAGGTGTAGAGAACAAAAAAGAGAAAACTAAGCTCATACCGGATGCTCCTTTTCCATAAGCTTAGTCTCTTAGGTCCAGAAAAGCGATAAACCTACAATTGAGAATACTCTTCTCAATTCTGTAGAAAAGAGAGCGATCCTTTCTCTTACTATTCCACATGGTCCAAGAAAGTGATAACCTACCACCAATGTGGATGCCCATTCACATATTCTTAACGAGCCTGAATGGACAAGTTTACTCGGCAGTCAAGTCTATTTTGAGGAGTTGGACCTAAGCCTAAAGAAACTCCATAAGGGTGGGGAGCCTTATACAAGGGATAGCTTGTAAAAAGAGACCAAAATGAGGCTCAATTTGGCGTGAAAAATAGCTAAGAAGGCTTCCGAAAACCTACGACAAATGCGGCATGAGTACCAAAAGACAACAATGTGTTCTAAACTAGGGTACTCATGGAAGGAAAGCCCAATCCACAGAAGAACAATGGTATAAAAAAGATAATATGTAGGTATATATGCAAAATTGCATATAAATGACCAAAATCCTATCCTATATGAGTGAATCAGGGATAATTTTAGGGGTGAATTTTAGCCCAGTGGGCTATTTTTCCATGTTTTCTCCCAAAAAACATTCGCCATTTTGCATTTTTTGAAGCCCTGTTTCGCCCAATTTTGATGGGGTAAATTTGTTTCACCCAAAAAATTGCCAAATTATTATATAAATGATATAAAATCCTTGGAAATTAAAATATATTTTGAAAAATATCGCCAATCATTTTATAGTTGGCGTTTTAAGAATTGGTAATATTCACCCACATTTATACACTTTTAAATAAGTATGTTTCCTTAAAATCATCCCTAGAGTGAATAACCACTTTAAGTGACCTTGGACCTGTTGCATTAGGAAAACATTACATGGCATTAGTTTGATTTTGATAGAAATTAAAAACTATAGGTTAAAAACCCACATTTTGAAATTATTTCTATAAATAGTCCAAAAATAGAAATAAAAAACGCCATTTCATATTTTTACCCAATATAAGAAAATTTTTACCTCTGACTTCAATTGATCGTTGTGGACAAACTAGTGGATGATTTTCGATACTGCAAGTGCCAGGTAAGCCAACTCTTCATTGTCTTCCATTTCAACCATTTACATTTTCAATTTTATGCAAAATTTGATGTTTTAATTCAGTATTAAGGGGGTCGCATTGCACACGCGGGTAGGTTACTTACATAGTCATGTACACGCATTTTACACGTGACTTTCTCGAAAGAAACCCGCGTGTCATACGCGAACTCTCTAAAATACAGTCGGGTGTACTGCACGACATAGGAAAAACAAGTTAGGGCCCAAATCAAATTATTTTGATGAATTTTAATATTTGATAATGGTTCCATGGATAGGTTAAAACATGGTGTTGGAGTGGAGGGAGAACCAATAGAGGGAGAAAAGTGGGTTATTAAAGTTCTTTTGCACCTCACCTATGCGGGACAATCTGCGTTTGCTAGAGTTTTTAATTGGATACTAGGATCATGAACTTGGTGCCTTTGAACAACAAGGTGAAATTCTAGAAGTGGCATTGGAAGACATATACTTCATTATGGGTTTGTCTCGATAGGGAACACCTGTCAACCTCTAGGGTACTGACAGGGGCGGTGACCTTATGAGTGTTCAATATTACATCAACACTTATTGCATGCCCGACAATCTGAAAAAGTGATCATGTATCCCTATTGCACATATTAGTAACTTCCCATTGCAGGTGTTGGTAAGCACAATAGTGAAGGTTGCAAGATCATCATCACTCCATCTTGCTACTCAGAACAAGATGAGAATTGTTTTAGAGTTCCTATAGGGAGCTGGGTTTAAATGGTGCTTGGGAGTAATCTCGATAATGAAAAAATAACTCTCTACCTGAAAGAGAGGTCTACGAAAGAAATTTGGATATTCTAGTGTATTGATGGATTTTGTCTTTGAGAGAATGCCCACCATCAGCCATGTGGTACCTCTTCTAGCCTTCTCTCCCCATTAGCTTAGACTGAGTAGGTGGGGAGAAATTTTACTTCACCAGGGTGGCGGTGGATCGGTTCAGAGTGTCTATGATGATGACTTATACCTATGGTAGGGACAAAATCTACCAGCAATGGAGTAGTTTCCATATGCTGGATTGGAATTTTGCGGTGACAATGACCTTGTCCTCCCTCCTGGAAGAGTATGGGGAGCATTAGGTATTTTGGTTGTTCAAGTTTTTAAATTTTTATGAAGTTTTTATCATAAAGATATATACATATGTATAAGATTTTTTAATCCATTTAATGTTTAAAATGTAGATATTGGATCAATTTGTCATGATGGGCATCTTATGATGTATGTATGACCGATGGAAGGGGAGGATCAGGGTTTGATCAAGGTACTTAAGGGAAATATGGCCAGGATTACCCAAAGAGTCCCAACTCTACGTATTGAGCAGATCCCTCCAATTATGCAAGAACTAGTTTTTGGTATTCCACCCACCTGGATACGCCTTATGAGAAGAGTATCCAGGGTTGTACTTGTCTACATAGAGGTCGCGGAGGATGCTGTAGCTGAAGAAGCCGAGGGGGCTTGTGATTAGGGTGACTAGGATGACCAGGGTGGGAAATATTAGGTCTTGGGGCATTTTATGGATTGCAATCCATTTTTTGTATATTTTTGTATATTTATACACCTATGACTGGATCAAAGGATCAATAAATCGACCTATCTATATGGACAGATATTCACACACACACATGCACACACACACACACACACATATATATATATTAAAGGTTTATTTACATGTGTTTTACAATGTATCAGTTGTGTATTTTTATGGAATGTGTGTTAAGTGCCAATCTAAGATATAATTCGCATATGCATCAGTTAATGAATTTTGATTTCTTGGAGTATGATTAAATGTAATAAAATCAAAATTTTTTTTCAATAACGTAACATGCAAAAACTAACATAATAAAATAGGGTTTTGCACTTGATAAGCTCGATTGAGCTGGGAAACCACCAGTTGAGAATCAAGTCTAACTTCCAACTAGGTGATGCCACGTGCCAAGGCATCCAATAAAAGCTCAATGAAGGCCCTATATTCAACCAAATTATTGGTAGAAAGACCTAGGAAAGCACCTCCAGAGGCAACTAGATGTCCTGAGGGTGAGTAAATAACTCATGCGGCTGAAGCCAGGTTTCAAGTGTGATGACTAGCGCCATTTGCAAAACCTATGAACCACTCGGAAGACATCTATAACAACCAATAGATGATATAAGAACAAAAACCGGCTAGCTATTGTACATAAAGTTACATACAATAAAAATACAAAGAAAAGTGCTAAGCCTAAGTGTTATCAGGAATATTGCACCTTCTACAGACAGAAGCTGCTCGTCTGGTCTGAATGGTTCAAATCTAGAACAAATGAGTGAAAGACAAAGGATGAAGACCTTCCTTAAATGTCGTAGACACCTAGAATACTACTTCGATTGTGAACCTATGTACCTACAAACAGATCAAACATGAAAACACATCAAAGCTACTAGAAAATCATCTACTTATCCATGTTAGTGACTAAGGAATCTAACAACATGTACCTTTGAAATCAAAACAACAGTAATGTGGGACGGAAATCAACTTTGCATTAAGAATGTGTGGAGAATCTTACAACCATTTCCTTAGTGTCTACAAGCCTCTCCATGAGACAAACACTTCATCCCCATAAGCTCCAAATTTGTTCTCTATGATCTCCAATGACTTGGACTATGTAATCAATCCAACAGCAAAACAATACCTCTATAGTTATCCCCCTCAACTATGGATATGAGCTTGTATTTATAAGTCTCAATGGATAGGAATAGTTGAGATAATTATGGGTGAGGTGGCTCCAAGATCTTACCATGGGGGATATTGATCTCAACTAACCCATAATGATAGGGATAAGGGAGGACACGAGGCTCGAGTTCTAGAAGCCTCGAGAAACTTTTCTTTTTCCCATTTTACCTAGGGTACCGCTTTTATTCCCTTATGACAGAGCGGTTTAGGTGAGAACCGCTTCTAGAACAAAGACCATAGGTGGTGGCACCACTTCTCTAAAACAGGATACAGGCGGTGCTGAAGAAGGTACCTCTCATCAGCCATAAGGTAGGCATGGTGCTAGGTTTTTTCAAGTAGAATTTACAAATAGAGCAAGTTTCCACTCTAAGTGTTGGGATTAAGGGAAAACATGGAAGTTAAGGTTCTTATCACATGATGGTGATAGGATTTAGGTATAATAGAATGCCCCCTAAATCATGAGACTTAGAGGGATACGATAAGTGAGAGCTTTGAGAGAACAATTTGTCACTTCGAGGTGAAAATGTAAGCTTGGTTGGAGAACATCATCCAGTAGGCATATCTAGAACATCAATACTTCTTACTCATAGATAAATGTAACCAACTCATGGTTGCGGACAAATACAAGGTAGATCCATGAGAGGAATAAACAAGCATGGCTACTAGAATATAATGTAGATCCATGTGATAGAGGACTAAAACTTGGACATAGCTACCAGACATACAACATAGATCTATGTCATATAGACACAAATTTGAGCATAGCCACAACCATACAAATGTGGATCCATGCTAGATATGCAAAACTCCATTGCAACCTGGGGAAATCAATGAGCACTAAATAACTACCCAGGGTCTTCGTCTCATCTTCGACAAAGTACGATTCTATCCATGTGATTACAATGATCTGAAGTCGAACATGGTAGAAACCACTTGATTACTGGCCAATGATGTGAACCATTAATAAGTGCAAGGGAGATCACCATTGATGTCAATGATTCCCAAGGTACCCTAGTACAATCTACTGAGCGTGAATAGATGTCTCGATGTCGAACACCCAATTGATTCTATCGATCAAAGTTCAATGATGTGAACCTATGTTGAGAGTAAGAGAATCTATCATTAAGACATATAGATCTCAAGGTAATAAGTTTTTATTTCCAAGACTATTTCCCAGATGATGAGCCGATGTTGATGGGAATAGTCTCATCAAAGGAGGGTCATGATGAGTCCCACATCGACGACACAAAACTCGGAACATAGTTCTAGAATGATGTGAATGTAGTAGCCATAAGACTGACTCAAAAGTAATGACATAGAGACTATTTTGACTGCAGAGGTAAAACTTCTTTAACTTCCCTTTGAACATTGGGTGGCATGACAAAAGACTTGGCAGCATGACTAACTAGACAAACACACAATACGACAGTGGACAATGCATTCTTTTGAAAGACTCAAAGGAGTGGCATGAATGATGAAAGTGGATTTGTAACACCCCAGTTTGACCCCATTTTCATTAAAGGTACATGATGTATATGTTGTAATTAATCGTGGTGTGGAGCTAAAGGCAAAAGCCCCACCATTGATTTGGTTGCGTTATGTTTCAGCAATTGGGATCGTTTCCAATGGTATATCGTGCTATTTGGCACATAATAGTTTTGTATCATGTAAATATGCACATTCATTAAAATAAACCTATAGCCAGCTACGACGGTGCAACGTTAAATGAAAAGGGCATGATTTCCTAAGGATAGTGGGGGACTGTTAAATCTAGAACCCATGGGGAAAAGCCATGTGTCAAACCTTAAACCCCTGTTTATTTGGGGTAGTTAATGCTGGGTAGTGGTGGGTGGCAGGCTTGCCCCCACGCGCCTCCACAGCTGGTTCAATCACGCACGGGCAAGGAGTGGTTCCTCACACACTGTTTGGGATGCTGACCGTCTGTCCACTCTCTTGGATCGTGGGTTGTTCATTTTCCTCATGCAGAATGGGGCTAAAAGGGATTATGATTCCTTGTTTGGGGGTTCGTTCTCCCTTCTGTCATCGATTGCTGGTCTATGGATGCGTTTCCCTTCCGATTCACACAGAGAGCCTAACCCTATTTCCAATATCGGACTGTGTAATGTCCCGGGCCGACTGTGAAAATGTGTCATGGATCCATTGTTGAGGAAGGACCATTATTTTCCAATATTGCTAGTTGTGTCTAGACTGCGTAATGTCCTAGGTATTTCATCGTTGAACCATGCTATTGTTTTCCCTGATCGGTGGCTGCTGTGAGTACCTCTATTATGTGGGTTGTGGCCTCTCTCCACCTTTTGGCTGAATGTGGTCTATGTAAGTTTTCCCTTCACGTAGGGAGTACATTTTTACCTCACGTGCAGGTCGAGACTATGTTTCCCCTAGCTAGGCTAAGAATCAGACCTTCACCTCCATTTGGGGATTTGCTGTGAGTTGTGTTTTCTCCCGTTGCTGCAGTGGTAAAAGCGTGGTTGTTGTTCTTCCCCTGGATTTGGGTTGTTGTGCATGGGTAATTACCTTTTGGGGTTGCTGCTGAGTTTTTTTGGCCATGCTAGTGCCAAGAACAACTCTAAATCACCTTGTTTGGATTTAGCTGCATCCACCATTTTGGGTTGTCACCTTGTTTCCTTGTGTTCCTTCACAGAGCTGTGAAATGATTTTGTTTTATTGCGGGTATGCAATGGTTGGTATTTGGACTATGTGGAGTGGGATTGAAAGCTGGGTATGCTTGAGAAACGTAGGATTGGGGAGCCACACAGACAGAGTTAGATGGCTGGCCACTTGTCCACAACCTCAGAAGAGCACTGGCAAGGGAAGTCAGGGCCTGAGGGACTATGAAGCAAAGAAGGGACTGATACCTAGTTTCAAGTGTGTGTGGGTGTATTAGGGGTCAGGATAGCTTTGGTGTAGGAATCCTTAGCTCTTCCATGAGCTCACCAGCTTAGAATTTAGCTTCTGCTAGCTCCTTGATAGCCTGATAAGGCCTATTGCGTGGGCTTAGCTGATTTGTGTACCTTGGCTATGTGTGAGCCTGCTTAGTCCCTTATTCCTTGGGGAATCATGCCCATCTCGGGGGTGGCAGTGTTGCTGAGAGATTGATGAGCACACTAGCCTATGGTTTGGTGGAACGTTGCAACAACATAACTGGTTGCGGGACAAGTTCTTTATGAGATAAGTATCCTTGTCTATTTCTTGCTTGCAATTATGTTTACTATTAATGAACTATGATGAACATGTGTATGAATGAATGTTGTTTTGCTTTCTCTGAATATATGTATGATTATGCATCTTAGTATTTTTGATGTTTTAACCATTTTATGTATGTTCATGTTCATGGGGCTAGTTGATCGGTCTGTTTGATGGTTTAGTAGCATCCCCTTCATCGGTCGGAGGGTCGGGGATGTTACAGTATGGTATCAAAGCTAATGTTACAGCATGGGCCTGAATGGACCATGAAAGGTCAGCTAGCATAGGTGGGTTTTTTTCTGCCCAGCAGAAATCAGAAGAAAAACTGTACATGACTAGAGAATTTTGGAAAATTCCTCTAAGTATTGGGATCATCGGATCATCGGAGGACTTAGTATGAAGTCCCACCAATGCATCGGATCACCTAAGTGAAAGGATGCTCAACGAGAACCATGGAATAAAAGTTTAGAAATTTTCTAAGTATTCAATCTATAGGCCATCGAAAAACTCAGTGGGACGCACCTCCGACATAGCAAAATTTTTAGTCAGAAGGCACTCCGATATAGGCCACTGGCGGACGGTGAAAGGTGTGAAATTCCTCGGAAGCCATTAGCTAACGATCATCACAACGTCGACGCATTTAGGCAGAAGGGTTTTCGATGGCACTAGCAGAAGGAAGACGTTGAAGACACTGAAACGTCGGCAAGGATTAGTGGAAAGGAGAGCTGACATACTCTTCTGCTGAGACCATCGATGAAGGTTTGATGATGGATCGACGACTATTAGTGAAGAGCAAGCCACAGCGTCGGCCGTGTTGTCCATTAGTGAGCCACAACAGCGGCAGAAGAAAAGGGAAAGCTTGTCGAAAGGGAATCGTAGTGATGGAAATTAGAGGACGATGGAGCTGGTACATCGGAGGAAATTAGTTGATCACACAGTCGACGCAGAGCCCAGAGGAAAAATTTCTAAGTGTTGAAAATTTTGGTACTTGGAAAAGTTCAAGAGTTTTTGGTAGTCGGTGGAAGAAAGAAGATGGAGGTGCCGAGGTGATAGCTCTGTTCAGTTGAAGACCGCCGAAACGTCGGATCGCTTAGTCGAAAGGACACCCGATAAAGGCCATCGGCGTTAGCGGGAGATAGAAGATGAGAGCGTCGGTGACGGAGATCTCCGAAAGATCACCGAAACGTTGGTGAAGCTTTTTTGTTCGAAAATCCAATACGTCGGCGAGAGTTAGCAGATGGAGCGGTCGATGCACCAACGGACGAAGAAAGAAGTTTCTTCAAAAAAAATTCTAAGTGTAGAGAACATCGGAAGACTTTAGCTTTTAGAGGAAGTGTTAGCCGATACGTCGATAGAAAATAGTTGAAGACGAAGCCGCAGTGTCGGCGAGGGTTAGCTACTTGGATCCATGACAAATAGTTGATGGAGCAGCTACAATGGCAGTAGAAAATAGATGATGATGTAGCCATAATGGCTACGAAAAATAGATGATGATGTAGCTACAACGATGACTGAAAATAGGCAATGAATTAGTCGCAATGGCCGCGGCGGAAAAAGAAGAAGTTGGCCAAAGTGTTAAAGGCATCGGATAAACTTAGCTATTTGAGGAGTCGATCCAAGGAAGGAAATTTTCCGAAATTTCTAAGTGATGGAACCATCGGTGAAGTTTAGAGGTTTGGGTCACTGATGTGGTAGAAAAAGTTTGTTGTTTGAGCCACCGACACATTGGAGGAAAATAGAATATGGGATCACTGATACAGCAGAGAATATTAAAGGATCACGCCACTGATGAAACACGTCAGAAAGGATTAGCAGTTCAGACTGCCAACACGACAGAAGAATTTAGTTAATGGGTCTGTCAATGTGTCGAGAGGATTTAGTGATATTGAGTGTTGATGAGCCGTAGATAAAGTTAGTAGATCTAGTCACCGAAATGCTGAAAGGTTAGATGATTTCGGACCCGATGAACAGTCCTTAGCATCACTGACATCATCCAGAAAGCTTACATCGGAGAAATATAGTCGAGCGAACCACTGACATAGTGAAAACTTATAGCTGATAGGGCCCCCGATGAGCACCAGATAATTTAGTCCTCTGGGTCACCGAAGTGTCGGAATATTAGTTCACTAAGGATCCAAAATGTCGAAAAATTAGTCGGTATGAGACCCGATTTTGACAAAGGAGAATTTTGGGTTTTTCCAGTGAAAGTTCCAACGAATCTCAGCTAGTGTTTAGTGAAGAATTTCTCATGGGATTTTCAGCAGTTTCAGGGCTGAAAAAGGAAGAGAATTCTAGGTGGCTGAGGTTGAAATTTCAGACCAAAATACATTTGGTAAAAAGCATCATTTTGAAGTGGTGTGGTTTTCACACCCAAGGTCAGAATGAAGCATGTGGATGGGCGTTGGAAATCTTATCTAGCAGGGAACAAGGGAGAATCCCCAGAGTTTGAATGCGATGCTGCAAAGTACTAGTGTCTATCAGTATGGACAAACCAACTATTGTGTGGAAGAGGAATTCCATACAAAGATGAGGGATTTGAAAAGGGAAAATTCCTTAAACCCTATCTTGCTAATTATAATTACATTTATAAGTCTCATACATGAAATGTATGAATATATACCTTGCATGCATAGCATATTACATGTTGGTAAGAGTAGTGAGAATTATACATGTATAATGAACCACTAATGGTAATTATTGCATTGGTGTTGGCATTAGTGGGAAAACCAATGACAACTTGGACATGGCTGAATATGTGTTGATGCTGATGAATTTGACCAGCAACCCTATGAAGAAAGGGATAAGGCAACAAGCCGAGAATCAAAAGTTGGTGAGCAAATTCTGCAATCTCCTGCAAAGGACCAACCAAACTGGTAATGTCAAGGGTTTAAGTAGGACCCATGAAGGTAAAAGTTTAATTATGAAAATTGCATGGAGTGGTAAAAGCAAGAGGTCTCATACCATGTGGGTATTTGAAAGTTATACTGCATTCATAGAGAAATGTGTCATTCCTGTATTATGTTGTTATGATCTTAGTAGCCCAAGGAAATTAAGCACTGATGATCTTGATTATAGTCATGCATCCTATATGAAGTAGTCATGGTTGGGCCATGCATGGTATGTTTGAATGCATAGTATTCCTGAATCAGTGCAAGGTAGCATTGAGTGGGTATGCATTAAAAGGTTTTATAAATCTTGTAGTTATGCATTGAATGGATGCATATGAAAAGTATGAGTAAATGTTGTAGATATGTATACATGAGTATAGGTGCAAATGTTGTGATGCAATGCATGAATGCATAAAGATAGTGTATGTGTCATTATGAATAACTAATGGCTGAAATGATGAATTGATGACAATTATGGAACCATTTCAAGAGCTGTTATGAATGCAAGATGATAAGTGCATGAAGAGGGTAGTCATGATCAATTGGCTGCCGAAAATGCTCTATGGAAGGGCAAGGTGGTACAATGATATGCTTGTGGAGTAAGGAGTATCTGAACATTTCATTTTGGAATAAATGATGTGACCTTGCAAATTTTAGTATGATAATGATTGCGTGAAGTAAATGAGTTTTGGTAGTATCGATGTGATTAATAGCTGGAAGTGTTTGAATTTTATAAATTTTGAAAATGCTTCAGTGATTGTGCCACCAATAAAAAAGTTAGATGCATTAAGACTTACTAAGTGTTTGGCTGTAGTGAATTCAGGGTTCAGGTAGATTGTTTGGAGCATGGAAATGTGAGTAAGACCATGACAAAAGATGAAATCTATCATGTGAAAGAGCATAAACTTATGAGAAGAGTCTCATGGCTGTGAAAATAGTCTATATGCAGAATGAGTTGTCAATTTGAATTTGTAAATTTCAGATTTGAGAAATTGCTGACAACTACTAATCACTATTGGCTTGCATAAGATTGTGTCAAGAGGACTCATTGTGAGTGGGTATTCATGTTATGCTAGTAAGCATATAATTGTGAGTGGGTATTCATGTTATGCTAGTGGGCATAGTGGTGTTGCTTACAAGAGACCCACAATTGAGGATCACCTCATTGCCAAGCAAATCAATTTCTGTAGTAAATAGAGTTGCAAATTCTCATTGAATTTAATTACTAATGTCATTGCTTGGTTATGGAACAATCAAATTTGGATTGTATTATCAGATAATGATTTATTGTTTTACTATTTGATGAATGTACTAGGGGTACACACTGCAGGAAGATCATGTGTGATGGCGTGCAGGATCCAAACTTCATGGGAAGGTTTTCCCCTATCTTGGAAATGGGTTTCAAGTGAAACTCCATTGGACATTTTGGAAATGTCTCATCTGCACTACATGTTTGGTAAGCAACATGAGTGAGATGGTATGGATTATGTCAGTAATACATGTGCGAATATGAAATGTAAAAAGGAGTTGGGATGGAAAACCGAGGGACTGTCAACTCAGAGAAGGGAGCCCCATTCCTACTTAACGAAGGAATACTACCTCGGTAAATGGGTAAGTGTTCTCTAACCCTAGATAAGAATATGCATATCAAATTGTTAAATTCAATATGCAGAGCATGTTTCAATTTTATTTCCATTATGGAAGATTGCTTGGGTATGAATAGGGACTACATGGTTCACATTGGAAAGGGGTGCACACTTTCCTGATGTTGGATCATGAAAGGGTTTTCAATATTGATTACACCCTAGGGGGTGGACGCACTCCTAGTGTCTCAATACTTGATAGTGAATGATATGAAATGTAATTCCAGTTTTAGAACAATAACGCTTATGAGTTTCTTATATTGTGTGTGTTGTCAGGATAAATAGATGCAGTATAGTGTTGCACACTAAATGGACTATGGCTTGGGATCATCCTACCTCCTATTGAAGAGCACAGAGAAGAAGACATTCTCGAGGGACTAGAGAGAAGAGAAGGGGGTGGTTTCTTGTGTTGTATGGGGGAGTGGAATTAGAGCTCACCACTGGAAATCAAACCTGGAAATGGTAATGATAAAGTTTCCTTCCCAGTCGGCATAAAGATGTAATGGAAGGAGATGTTGGGCTATTATATTCCTAGGGATCCATAGTAGGTCCTATACCTGGAAATGGTCGTTTATTGTTGATATAAGTGCATGTGTTATTGTTGATAGCCTGATAAACCCAATTGTGTTGTCTTGGATGATTGGTTGTTGATATAAGTGCATGTGTTATTGTTGATGGCCTGATAAACCCAACTGTGTTGGCTTGGTTGATTGGTTGTTGATATAAGTGCATGTGTTAT
>LPNX010708065.1:301179-314619 GCA_001517045.1 Pseudotsuga menziesii
TCATCTACAAATGAAACCCTCATGCCTTTTGCATCCAATTCTGATATGGATAGAAGATTCTTCTTCAATCCTGGTACAAAGAAGACATCCTTCATTTTCATAGACTTTCCAGAGTCTAGCTTGTAGGAGGATTCACCACTACCTTTTATGGGATATTGTTATTCCTCCCCAAGTTTCACCTTATGGGGTGAATTATGTTCGGATAGTTTCTCAAAGGATTCCTTGAAATCTGTCATGTGTTTGGAAGCCCCACTGTCAATAAGCCAATCTTTTCTTCCATGAGTGACAGTTCTCATGAGAGCAGAGATCAGAACATATTCATCTTCACTTGAAGAGTCTTCACTTTCTTGTTTTACTCTCTTCCTGGGAGGATCATCATCCTCAGCAGTGTGAGCATGATGTATTATTTTGGAGTTCCTCTTCTTCTTGATTCCATTCTTATTCATGGGACAGTTTCTAGCATAATGTCCTATTTCATCGCATGTATAACATCTGAGTTTGGATGGATCCCTTCTTGCAATGTTATTTTTCTGATGAGAATGCTTACCTTGGTGATGATGATTTTATTTTCTTCCTTTTTTGGAGTGTATTGTGAGAGCTTGATCTTCACTTCCCATATTTTCTTCTCAAGCTACTATCCGAGCTTCTTCTTGAGAACATTCTTCCCACAGTCTACTGAACTTGACTAACTTATTTCTAGCATAGATTCCTTGGATGAAAGAATCCCATGACCTATAGAGGCCATTCAAGGTTGTCAGCACAATTTATGCATTCTCTACTTCTTCATCTACTGCTTCAAGTTGTTCTTTGATCTAGGAGACCCTTGTGAAGTATGACTGGATGGTATCCTCATTCTAGATCTTGACATTCTTCAACTGGTTCCTTAGAGTCATCTTGTGATTGATGTTCTTTCCTTCAAACAGTTTGGTTAGGACATCAAACATGGATTTAGGTGTCTTGAGGGAGGACACATTGGGTATGAGGTGATCATTAATAGAATCAACAATGATCCTCTTTTCCATAAACAAATTCTTCTTATGTAAGTCCTTGGCCTCATCTCCCTCTGGAACTGAAACCTCCTCACTGATATAGGATTCCAAACATTTTCTTCCACGACCAGGGAGATCCTATACTTCCAGGCTCAGAAGTTATCAGTTCCCTCAATATTTTCACCAAGCTTGGTATGATAAGACATATTAACTAAGAACCTTAAATGGAAATACAAAAGATTTAGATCTTACCAGGTCAAGATGTCAAATCTGGATTTGGAGCTGAAATCCTGTAGTGCTGGTTTAGAAGCAGATTAGGGTTTTTCTTTTTTGGATTTTTGTCCAACCAAATGCTTTGAATTTGATCCCTAACTTATATTTTGGGGAGGATATCAATCCAGGCCTGGGCTCACTGAAAAATTCCACTTCTGTGAAAATACCTAATTTTCAGCAGTAGTGTCGGGTCCAAAACTAAAAAGCCTTAGAATTGGATTCTGCTTCGATAGAAAGATGCGCCCTAGGGAGGAGAGTTATTCCACCCTAATTTTGCTGAAAGTATATGGAGAGAGATCCATAAAATAGGAAGCCTTAGTTCTTGCAGCTACAGAGTGTCTTCTTCTCAGGTTATCTCTAATACCATGTTAGATTTTTAACATTAATCTAGCATAACATTAGGATCTTTAACTGAGAGAACAGCAAGCACAACAATCAAACACAAGAGACAATGAACACAGTGTTTTTCCTCAGGGAAAACATAAATGCAGAAAACCCCACAACTTCCTCAGAGATAGAATCAGCACCAAAGTGAAATCAAAAAATAGTAACATGATCTCCCGACCGCAGTAACCCCTTTCTTCTTTTCCCTAGTGTCTTTCTCTTCCTCAGAGATGTGCTACAATTGAGTGTGAGTGAGTGTGTGATAAATAGAGAGGCTAGCTCTCTATTTACACTAATTCTTGACTTGACTAAACCCAACTAAGGACGACTTCACTAGGTGAGTCTAATAAACCTAGTGCCCTGGAACTGCGAGGACTTTCACCCTTAGACAATAGGAGAGTTAACCACCTTGACTTGACATGACTTGTTTACATTATAGAAACTTCCTGATATGAACATCGGGGCATGACATGACTCAAGTACATTACAAATACATCCCGGAATAAACATCAGGTTAAAATACATAATAAATACAAGTGAATACATTTCGAAGTTACAATTACATCAACATTAGGCCCCTGCGGGGGAGGAACTCCATAAGGTGGTCCTCTGGCACCCCCTGTAGTATGTATAGGTATCCCCCCCATAGCTAGCATGTAGGACTAGTTAGGTTGCCCCCATGGCATGAAAGTATTTCTAGGATATGGAATTCTAGCATAAGGCATTCCTGTAGGGTTCAGTGGATAAATAATGTTTCCTACAAGTACTTGATTTTATGTGTAACCATAACCGCAAGAGGTTTGATTGGTTACAGGTTGTGCCCCCAAGGGATGACCTGAACTGGATGGGGGTTTAACCACATTTGTGTGTGTAGGAGGGACATAAACTATATACTTCTCTATATTAGAGGTCTGTCCATGACTAGGTACAATTTCGGTGACAGATAACGTAGGTCATGTCGGGGGTTGCCCCTCGGCACTATAAGGTAAGGATGAATAGGAATTGAATCTTGAGCCCCAGGTGCAGAAGACCCAGGAGAATTGGGAACAGACATAATATGGGAGGAAGTGGGGTTGGAAGTTTGACCTGGATTGTGTGGAGTCATTGTACGATCTAGAATTGGTTCAATGGGTCTCATAGAATTGACAAGTGAACGATATCCCATAGGAATAGCTGCGGAATGTGATGGTGGTGTGCCCAATATGTCATCTATTTTTCTTTCCAATTTCTTGTGCACGGAGAATAGCTTCTTGGTATTGTCTACGTTCTTCTTCATTTGTTGAAACTTCTTTAGAAAAGTTTAAATGGGTGCCAAATGAGGCAATGGCTTGTCCTATAGAAGTGTCCCAAAATGGAGCATTGGGACCATAATATGGATGTATAGTGTCATCAACATGACCTTCTATGGGAGAATGGAACCAAGTATTACCCCGAGAAGGTTGTTGGACCAAGGGAGGTGAGTGTGAAGGATATGGTCCTCTGCTTTCTGCAACCACATTCTCTCCCACTTGGGAGTTGGTAGCAGCTCCTTGGTCAATAGCTTCCATATGATTTTCTCCTGAAATAGGAATAAAATTAGGTGGCAAGCTGTTATAGCTCAAAATTACACATCTCTACCTGTGACCACTTTCCTAAGTTTTTGTCGCATGTCGACACTTCAAGAAAGTCACTAAAAGTAACTGAAAACACACATAACTTGGAGGACCCATATATTTCATTCTATAACTCCATTTGACCTCATATCTACACTGTTGGAAATATATTTTATTTAGATAAAACTTTCTAGAAGACACCAAAGTCTGAAAATGCCTAGAAATACCCTAAAAATGATTTTTTTTATGTGTACGTGAGTTTCAGAAACCCGCGTACGTACATGACTTGCTCTATATAATACTTGTGTATGCCTTAAATACGCGACTTTCTACATTGCAACCCACATATACCTCCTTGTGTACATTATTGTGGTCTCTACAACCCGCGTACGCCTCTTGAAAATGTCAAAAAAATACGTATTTATAAATTCAAGTAGTTTGGGTAGTTATGCAACTGACTCCTTCAGTTGTAACGACGTTGTCTTCATCCGTAACTCTTCATTAAGCATATAAATAGAGGTAGGGAGGTCTATGAGATGGGAATGGAATATTTTCATTGTTATGCTGGAGGATTTGGAGCTCTATTTTCCTACACCTTTTCCCTAGAAGCATTCTCCTTGTGTTGCAGAGCTTGGAGGCTGAGTTCCTTGGAGAAGAGAAGAAGCAGAAGCAGATCAAGGTTTTGTGAGGTGCCGAACTTAAAGAGAAGGTATACTTGTACTTGTTTTCAATATTAATAAATATTTGATGTCCTTCTTCTTCCCAAATCATTGTTCAATATGTGATTGAATCTTTGTTTATGATGAGATTTTGATGTTAATTAGATTATTATTTCATGTTTATTTGATTATCATTGCTTTATATGTGGTCATAATGGTTTGAGGAAGGTATAATTTTTTTTGTAGGTCCCTTGGAGCAAGAGGAGTAAAAGGAGCAAGAAGAGGATTGAAGGGATGCTTGGATAAACCTTTGTTTGGATAAGGTATGAACCATTCTAATCTCTGAATCTTCTTTGTATTTACTTGTAGAACCATTTGCATCCACCTTTCAACCCCAGTACGTTGATGGTCTCTTAAACCCTAGCCATAGGAAACTTTCCTTGTTGGACAGAACTGATGACTCCAATGGGGAGAGCCTTGTCTATATGGGGATTCTCTATATTTATTCCATCCTTTTGTAAGGTTTCAGGTCCTTCTTACAAGTTAGGAACACCTTTTGAGTTTGTTGAAACACCTTTCCTGCCTTCCTAGGTCAGTTTTTTATACTTTTTGTGCCTTTTGTCATCCATACGTGACTTTCAGGCTAAACAGTCATGTGTCTATGTTGTATACATGACTTACACTACCTAAAACCCATGTGTCATATGTGACCTACCTTAAGGCAACCCCCGTATGCACCTAAATTTGTGTTCTTTCATCATTTTTTAGGGTTTTTGGGTGATTTGAGGGTTGTTTGTAGGGTCTTCAAGGGTCCAATTCATGTGAATGACTCCTGAGAGGTTGTTTTATCTCAGTTAGGTGCTCTTTTTCTACCTTGTAAGTATCTTTCAATTCTTTGAACTTGTTTTTACTGCTTTCCCCCCCACCTCCTTCTTTGGCTTGACCTTGTTGGACAAGGTACTGAGCAACCTCTGTTTGTAGGTTTAGATTGATACTTGGGACTTCTTGACCTTTTTTTATGTCATTCTTATTGCTCAGTATCTTCATTCCAAATTTGTTGGCTTGTTTACCTTTGTGATCCTTTCTTTCAATAGAGGTTGATATCAAACTTTAGGGAAACCTAGGGTTTGTTTGTGGGGTGTAGAGTAGTTGTCCATTTGCTTCTGTGACAGTACTTGCTTGCATTAGTTGATAGGCCTTTTTTTCTTTCACATTTATAAAAGAAAAAGAAAAAGAACATTTTTTTCTTTATATGCATGTAGATTAGTTTTTTAGTCTAGATTTCATGGCATATCATTGTTTTTGAGAAAATAAATAAAAAGAATTTGTTCTTTTGTGGCTTTCAAGTTTCTATTTGAAAAAGAAAAAGAGAATAGTTTTTGCTTTTTTCATTTTGAGTTCTCTTTGTTTGGTCATTTTGTTTTCAACTTTGAGTCAAAACACCACATAAGTTTCATGCCATTTACCCTCTGACTAAAAACAACCATTAAAATAAACGATATAATTTAAAAATTAGTAGTAAGTTTTATTTCATAGGGTCATACACCAACTAGCTTAGGTTATACTTGTGGAATAGGGAGTTTAAACTCCCCACAAGTGTTAAAAATTTAGACGTAGTTGGCTAATCACTAGGTAAACCCTTTTCTATGTTGATTGTATTTGGGAAGCTCCTCTCAAACGGGAGTTAAGCACGAGGCCCTGTGGAGGATTGGACTGAGGAGATAACCCTATGATTCCTTGTCAAAACGTATACCAAGGTTTTTTCGCATCTAGGGATTCTGTCTTAGATAGGGTTTCGAGATTTGCTACCCTACCCATGCGTACAAACCAGGCTTGTGACTGTCTCCCCATACTGTCAATATAGTTAAGGTATCCTTTAGTCTCTTTGACATCTAGGGTTCATACACAGGTACACCAGAAGGCTATTTCTAGTTGACCTTGGATGGGCTTGGAAGGTAACCCCGATAAAAGGTGTGGGAGTGTGGTGGGTGATTCCTTCACTTGTGCCTAATAACATCTATAGGGACACCAAGTAACTATCTATCAAATTTCTTCTGGAAAGCATATCTTATACCTGTTTGTCTGTTTGACTTTAGTATTTTTTAGTGAGTGCTGTGTGGTTTGTTTGTACTTAGTTTTCCTTCAGGTGTGTGCTTTGTACTTTTGGTTTCCTGTTAACCTCATATTCTATCTTATTATTTGAAACTATGGCTAACACCCCTTTTAACACCAACCAAGAGATCCCCATGCTGGGAAATCCTTGTATTATTCCTCTCACAAGGAATGTTGGTGTTCCCTTGATGGCCTCCCTGAATCTACCTAGATTCACCCTAGGGCTACCGGTGTTTTTGTTTTCCACTCCAACTGCTTTGAATGCTCTTGATGCTTCTCAAGTAAGCTCCTTATATCAAGGGAATCAAAACACTGCTTCTCCTTCAAATGTCGTTGATTCTCCTCCTCCTTCTACCTCATGCGGTGAAAGTACTGATACTAGTAATCAACATTCTAAAAGGAGTAAAAGAAAGAGGAATAGGAAGAAGGAACATAAGAAAGGGGGCACCCATTCAACCTCTACAAGTCAATTTGAACCTCACCACCCAACCTCTAAATTTCATGCTAAGGGAACCTATCCAACCTCTGCAAGTCATGTTGGATCTAAGCACTCAACCTCTGCAAGTCAAGTTGGAATTGACCATCTATCCTATGTTGATCATGCTGGTGGGGTCCTTCCAAACATTCTATGTCATGTTGGATCCAGCCACTCAACCTCTATGGTTCATGCTGAGGGCACACATTCAACCTTTGATGATCAAGTTGAACCTCCCCATCCAACCTCTGCAAGTCATGTTGGATGCATCCACCCAACCTTTGAAGTTCATGCTGGGGGCACACACTCAATTGCTACAAAGCATGTTTTTCCTAACCATTCAGACTCTGTGGTCCATGCTGGTGGTGCCCATCCAAACTCTATAGGTCATGTTGGACCCAGTCTCTCATCCTCTGTAGGTCATGCTGGGGGCAGTCTCTCAGCCTCTGTAATTCATGCTGAAGAGAATCCGTCAACCACTGCGAGTCATGTTGACACTGTTGAAAAGACTACCCATTCAAAAAATAAGCCCAAGTTTTCTTGTAATCTTTGTGAGGGAGACAACCTTACTTATAAATGTCCTTCTATCACAGAGGTGTGAAGATTTTGGTTTCATGGTCATCTCATTTTTTAACATTTTGAATTTTTTCAACAACCAACCTCTCTTAGTGAGGTTGGACCCAGTCAGCCGGCCTCTGGTGGTCATGTTGGGGGAAAACTCTCAGCCTCTGTAGGTCACGCTGGGAGCAAATAATCATCCACTACTAGTCATGTTCATGCCATTGCAAAAACTGGTCCTTCGAAGTGCAAACTTAAGTTCCCTTGTAATCTATGCAAGGGAGATCATCTTACTCACCAGTGCCTTGCTATCGCAAAGGTGCAAAGAGTGTGGTACTAGACTCAAGAATTTCCTTTCTCCCAAACAACCTATAGTTTCTCAACAAACTACTCAACCTTTGGTTGATCAAGTGGTAAAACCAATCTTAGCTTTGGTCGGTCACACTCTTCTTTCGAAGAGTGATCTTGATGTGATTGAACCAAAGTCATATTTGGTCAATCCCACTCTCCCTTCAGAGAGTGACTTTCATGAAGCGGTTGAATCGATTCCATTGTCAATCAATCCCACTCTTCTTTCAGAGAGTGAAGTGTATGCTAGTCACATTTTATTCACTGCCAGTTCAGAACTTATTGAATAAGGGGGTACTAAACTCATTTCGGATCAACCCCCACCAAGCTCTCGGATTGCTTCCTTTGATTGGGATAGCCTAGTTCAGCCGCGACTTCCTTCTGATGCAACTTTCTAGATAAAGGTCAAAGTTGAATCAGACATGATTGTTTGTTGTATTGTTGATGAAGGAGCCTCAGTTAGTATCTTGTCTGCTCATGCTTGGTGAGGCATGGGATCTCCCAGCCTTTGTGTTGACTGCTAGTCAGTGACTAGAATTTGATAGAAGAACTTGTATAGCCTTGGGAATTCTTGCTCAAACACCTATTACTTTGGGTGGGAAGATCGTCTTAGTTGACTTCATGGTGATAAAAGACCCGTTGGATTCTAATATGCTCCTCGGACGTGATTATGTCTATTCCATGCAAGCCATGGTGTCAACATTATTTCATGTGATGTACTTTAATCATGGCAAAGAAATTGGCACTATCGATCAGTTGGATTTTCTTGATCCATCTCCTGACCCAGGTAGAGACTAGGTCTTTCCTTTATCAATTCCCAGTGTTTCTATAGACATTGCCCCTCCACAGGTGAGCTATGTGGCCTCATGTCCTTTGCATTCAATTGCTTCTGAGAAGCAGCCTCTGTTTTCATGCTTACCTCATGTCCTTTGCATTCAATTGCTACTGAGAAGCAGCCTCTATTTGCATTCAATTGCTACTGAGAAGCAATTGACCAGGTGAGCCATACTATACAAACTATGGAGTCTGCTCTCCACTTTAATGATCCATTTGAAATTTTAGACATGTGTCCTATCTCAGATGATCTCCTTCCTTCAGATGAAGTATTCCTAGAGTCCTTGATACAGTCTGACCTTCTTATGGATGTCGGTTCAGTTGTGCCTAATGTCAAGCACCCAATATGCAAGTGGATTACTACTAACATACCGAGTGTACAATATTTATTGTCAACCCAGGAAAGTCTTGTATTTAAAGGATAACATGCACAGTATATTCTTAAACAGAAAGTCACTTTAATTGAACCATACTATCCTCTGTTCAGCTATGCTCATCCCAATAATCTACATAATCCAATTATCTTCTACGCAATACAATCACAATTACCTTCTTCTATTCCTTGATCTAAGCATGAAAAGATAAAAGTCATATCTAAATTACAATTGCAGATGAAAGGAAATCCTATTCACATCACTGAATGATTAATTCACCTATCCAATCTGATTAATCTAGGAACCCACATGTGTAATTTAAATATTGATCTAGGAATTCAAATACAGAGATTGAGTTCAGTTGTTCTAGGGAACTGAAGTGCAGGAATGAAATTCGGTAATCATAACAATAAAAGACAAGTTGCAAAGATTCATGGAACAAAAACTAAAATATCTAAGGATGAACAGAGCTATTACAGTTACCACATGAATTGCATAAGAGATAATTACCTACTCAGTCGATTGTCACGCTATACCACTACAGATCTCCAAGGAATGCAATCACCCCACACTGTAAATCCACACTTGTACAACTTCTTATGAAAAGAATAAAATTAACATAACATCACATGACAAAGGAATTGAAAAGTCCTAATTTAACTCAGCAATCCCTGTGGAAGGCGATCCGAGCCTTCACACAGAGATGCTGGCTGAACAGACGTAAAAACCTTAGATCAGAAGTAACTCCTTGTATTAAAAGACAGAGTAATTACACAATTCCTCCTTACAACTAATACAATAAATTGATTATATGTTCAGCAACCCATGGGTCAAAACAATTCTCCATATTTATACCATGTGGATCGTTACATCCTATCCTATTATGGGGCAGCCATGAAGGTCTCTGATCTTTAGGTCCCCTAAATGACAACAGCTGTTACAAACGTGGCAGGATGAAAAATAGGAAACATAGGAAAACTGTTAATTTCCCTAGGAGTGACAATATATTCATATTACGGATACACATGAGCAATAATGCACTATGGATCTCCCAATCTCACACATTGTGTTATAGCTACGTTGTCACAGCTTTGTCTGGGATATCGCACTGGAACTGCATTCTTTGCATGATGATAGGATGGATGGGGATCAGCTTGAGTAGTGAATGCCCATCCTTTTCATGACTTGTTCATCCCAATCTTCCTGCAGTCCACTTATCTCAAAATACCTTTATAAACCATAATATGTTATCGTATTGAAAGATACAAAGCCTTAATTATCACAATCATAGGTATTAATAAAATAAAACAATGACCAATCATACCTTGGTGGTTTGAAGAGTAGAGTGAGGATAAAATGTTTAATTGGTATGATGAATAGGGTAGGATAGAACAAGAAGAGGTAATTAAAGGTGGTCAAAAGAGGCCATTTTTGGGCTCAACATCTCCCCCCAACTATCCTGTTGCATGTCCTCATGCAACAACCTCCATTATTCTGAATCTGAATCTTGTACTGAGCTCTGTTAATGAAGAGAGGAGAAGTTGTAGGAGAACTCAGGCACCCCTTCTTTTTCTACGAACCCTCTGTGAGCAATCCAATATCTCCAGCATCGCTGCTCCTATGCCTTATTTAGTGAGAATTCCATCCTATATGGTTTTTTCGACCACTAGATGAGGGGAAACTTAAATTCCAGACCAAACCAGTTAGCCCCACATTCCCTGATACATCCAACATAGCCCTCGACCCTGAAAAGTGCTTGTTCAAAATTCCTGAAACAATAGGGGTCTCGGCTTCTGAGTATAGGAGAGGCAACTTGCCATCTATGCTTACTTCCTTCCAATGCTGCTTGTTGGTGTATGGAAATATGGCTGGTGCAAGTAGAAATCACTTCCTTCTGAAGTTCCATTAGGTGTCGAGCCTATATGGGACATAAAAGAAAACTCTTATACCGAGCAAGAAGAATACCAGGATTCTAAGGCTCACTTCAAACCCACAGGTTAGAGTGAGCTTCATTGTGACAAAAGGTTTGAAAAGACCTTTCCCACTGAGCATGATTGCTCACAAAAGAAGCAAAATCCCTCAACTAGACATCCCCTGAAAAAGGGACAGGATTTGAATGGCGGTTTAGAGGGTAATCCATCTCATGCAAATATAATTCACACAGCAAATTTTGATCTTTAAAATTACTTCTAAAAATGTTTCCAAAATTTTTGCTGAGGTCATTATCTCAAATGACCTCCCTTATTTCACACCTCTCAACTTAAACCAAACAAACTGTTCAAACAGGAAGACAGGGTAAGAATAAGAAGGCATCATGGTTCCCAGGATTTCTTGAGAGAGAGCATACATCTGCTCTTTTTCCCTCTGCATAAATTGGAACTTTTTCAGCTCCCTCAAATTGCTTTGTAGCTCTTCCTCATGAATTCTCTGGGTCATACGTTCTTCTGCCCATTTCTCCTCCAATCCCCTGATAACCTTTTTATGCTCGATAAGAAAAATTATCCCTCCCTGGTATTCCTCCACCTGGCTCTTCCATTTTGTTACCTCCATTCTCAGAATTGAGACTTATGCTGTAAGGTTTAGGATTTCTTCTTTATGATGTTCCTCCTTGTCCGAGTCCAGGTCGATGAAATTTCTAAGGGGCTCATTCCTCACCTTGTCGCTTGATGTGACCCATTGGCCACCCTGCACATCTGAAGCTATCTTGAGGGTTGTTGGTTCTTGTGTGACAACAACCTTTTATGGACTTTCTTCAGCAACAACATCCATCACCCCTGAAGACACTAGTTCTTGTGTAACATCGTCTTCTTTTTGAAGTTCTCACTACTACATTTTGACCAAAAATCCGACGGCTGTCATGTCGGATTTTCGACACTTCCCTGTCGCATGTACGACACTTTGGTTTTTTTTGAAGCGTCGGAAACTTGTCGTCGGTTAGGCGACACTTAAGTAACCGTCGCTTAAGTGACACTTAAGTAACCGTCGCTTGAATTTACATCGTCGGTTATCCGACACTTATTAAGCGACAATGAAGAAATTTTTTTAAAAATATTTGCATCCCCAGGCGTCGCTTAATCGACGGCGAGAAATGGAAACTGTCGGATTAGCGATGGATTTTTTGAATAACTGTCGGATAAGCGACCTAATTAACTGTCGCTTAAGCGACAGCACTAAGGGAAACTGTCGGATTAGCGACGGATTTTTTGAATAACTGTCGGATAAGCGACGGTTCCTAAGCGTCGCTTAAGCGACGCCTGATGAAATTTTTTTTAAAAAAAATATTGTGAAACATGCTACCTATCAAATTGATTTCCAGTCAAACTTAATTCGTCTTAGCTGTGTCGGCCTATCCTAATCCTTGGCTCTATTATTCAGGGATCGTGTGCATTATTAACCGTCGCTGCATTATTCAGGGATTGGATCTATTGACTGTTTTTTGTTAAAAAAATATAAAAGCATGTAAGAAAACATAACATCATGCTTGTTGGTTCAAACTTCAGGGTTTCAGCTCCCTTCATCTGATCGATTGGAAGTGCAATGCCCCTTGGGTTACTAGCCATATGCTGTAACAACCGAGTTCTATAATGCAGCAATCTTCCAAAAAGCTATAAGCTTGGGCAAGGATCAGTATAGTGCCAAAAGCCTATAACGGAACAAAAAGTATAGTATCAGTATAGCAAAGGAGGATAGGATTAGATCAGAACAACAAATCCCCAAAATATATAAGCATTGCGAAAAGCATATTCCCAAAGATGTTTGAAAATACCTTCAGCTTTTCTTGCAGTTTCCTGGGATCTACTTCTTCACCTTCACTAAACATTTCAGATGAAGCCATTGCAAGCTGTCCTAGGTACTCTTCAAACAACTCACTTCCAAACAGCATAGAAAATACTGCTGTAGGATCTAACATGGCTTCCCTGCATTTAACAATTATTGCATAAGACAATATCAAGGAAAAATACTACTAGATGATAAAATGAAGTCAGCGTATGCAAAAATAAAAAACAAAGTTCCTAGCATATAGGCCATTGCAATTTATTATATTAATCGGACAAAAACCAGCTGATCACATTGCAGAGAGCACCTGAGAAATATTAGAACATTTCCATCTAAACCTTTACCTGCTAGAAAGAAATTCATCATAAACAATAGCCTATAACATTCCTTAAAGGTTTGAAAAGTGATGAAGTCGTATATATAGAGAAACAATTTAGAATCCTGGTTATACTATAGTATAGTATCAGTATAGTATCAGTATAGCAAAGGAGGATAGTATCAGTATAGGATCAGTATAGTTCTATAAGCAGACAAAAGTAGTGGATCAGTATAGTGCCAAAAGCCTATAACGGAACAAAAATGATAATAAGTATATTGGAAATACAAATTCACTCATTCTCCCTATACATCAGACTCTGTGAATTCATATAATCAACTCTTGCAAAGTGAAGCTAGCTCTTTGGCAGCTCATGAAAAATTTCATTTTTTGGATTTGTTGTGGGTGAATAACAAATGAAGTTTAACCCAACGCCTATTTACTGTTAAACAACCAATTCGCATAAGTGAAAATGCACCCTGTTACAGCCTGAACTAGCAGGTGTAGTTAAAGGAGTTAACAGACTCTCAGCTACTTCTCTAGGACCAATGCTCCTATCTTTGATTTGTTGCATTTGAGACTTGGAAAATAGATAATCAAGTTCAAACAATATCCATTAAGAAGTTGTTAGTTTCTTATGGTTGTAATACTCTTATCCAATAATTTGTATGTTGAATTTGTTCACAAGGATTTTGAAGTTTTGAACTAAGGATTTGTGGATTGTCTTTTTAATTGCTAGTACCTGCACA
>LPNX010708078.1:12530-35267 GCA_001517045.1 Pseudotsuga menziesii
TCCACTACAAATGCATACGAATCATCAAAGATGCTAAATGGTAGAGCATAGTCCATTTCCAATGAGAACCTCTATTTTAGATAAGAGGTTAGCAAGCAACAAGGTCAGTGGAAAGCAACATAGTAATCAATAGAATAGTTCACAAGCCGTTATACCAACAAACACAAATAATAAGAACATTGTGCAAAAAGAGAATAGTCTACTTACGAACAATTTCCAAGATTATGAATCAATTTGTTGACAACCACTCTTGAGCTAACATATGAATATAGCTTATAATACCTAAAATAGAAATCTTTGCTTGAAGGAAACGATTCTATTTATAAGTGTAACTTGAGGCTTTATAGGAAAGATGTATTAAAAATGACTTGCTAAGCAATATAGAGGTCTACACCTTAAGGGAGGGTTAGTGACATTCTATATTTTCGAGTCTTCAACTATCTTAAATGACTTTTGAGCTTCTAGTTCTTAATTTACTCCAAGATATGTCTTATTCTCACTCGGACTATTCAAACTAGTTATGAAAATGATTGTTTCATAATATTAAGAAATTACAATATCTTGGTGAAGGGTTTGAACTTTTTCTTTAGCTCCCAATGGCATTCCAATAGAAAATTTATTATGCACCATTGAAGACTCTATCTCCTTTTTCCTACAATTAAGCAGAAAAAGTAACGCAAGAATGTGCCATAGTCTTATGCAATTCCAAACCGTCAAGTCAGAACATTAGTAGCAGTGAAGCAACAACGTTCAAAGGTAGAAGGGAAGATAAGGATTTGACAATGTTAAAATCTGATAAGGTAAATGCGACGGTAGTATTGGATACCAAGGCTTATGAACAAAAGATGTTGGGACACCTTTCCACAACCAGTAGCTACATAAAACTAACCAAAGATCGAACTACCAAGGTCGTTAATAATACGAAGCGTGCCATCATGGAGTCTAGCTTGGATGAAAACATGAAGAAAAAAATTATTCCTAAGCAGTCCACCATTCCAAGAATATATGGCCTCCCTAAAATTCACAAAGATGGGGTCTCGTTAAGACCTATTGTCAACACAATTGGTTCTAACACATATCAATTGGCCAAATAACTTGCTAAGATTCTTAAGCCACTAGTTGGCCTCATATTATCATTTATAAAATACTCATCCCACTTTGTTGGTGGTATAAAAGATCTATGCCTCGATGAAAATGATGTGTTAGTTATATTTGACGTAGTCTCCCTCTACACTAGGGTCCTAGTGAATAATGTTGGAATACATTATATTCCTTTGAAGGAAATAATGTCTTTATATTATGTCGAAAGTTGTTTACAATCTTATGTAAAAGAGTAATACATTTAACCCATAGTTATATGGTGTTGTATTTACTTGTGTAGAATATTTGTCCATGGTATTGTATTAAGAGATGTTATTTTGGAGAATTATATTATCCCACATGCAATATGTGAGAGTAATTCCTTCACATATCTTAGTATATAATAGGGTCAAGTGAGTCTACATAATCATGTATTCTTGATGTAGTAGAGGTACTATTGTGACACTATTGTATATCATCTATATTCTTTGGAATATTTGTGCTTTGCTCTCTTGTAAGATTGGAGAAGATATTTTGGAGATAATAAAAGACTACCTTCCCGTGGATGTAACCCATTAAGGTGAACCACATATATCGGTGTTCTCTTGTCCTTTTATTTTCATGTTTTCATCTTTTATGATATGTTGTTGGTTGCTTAGATAGGTTAACTAGTTTAGCTTGACTCTACTATTCTAACATGGTATCAGAGCAGGTTGCTATGATCTAGTACCTTCTATAGCTTTCAATCAATAACGATTATCATTTGGGCATTGTCATTTTGTTGTAGATTTGCTTTCTATTTAGTAGCCATTAGGCTTCTCTTCAGATCTAGGCATATTTCTGCATTTTTTTTACCCTAACCATAACTTGTTGTGTAGGATTTTTGCAATTTTTTTTCAAGGGTTTCTTGATATTTTTTCTGTAGATCTACATGATTTCAGGGCTCTCCTCAATGAGATCTTTCTTCCGATTATAAAAACGAAAGTTATAAAAAATGGTCACAACTTGGTCATTTTTTACTAGAATTTTTATTATAGCCTGTTTTTGGAATTAGAAATGTCATTCTGGATCCATCTAGGTGACCAGAACAGAAAACGGAGCATTTATGGGCTTCCTTTCGGTAATAAAAACGGCAGTTATAAAAAAGGGCTGTAACTTGGTCATTTCTTACCGAATTTTTTATTATAACCTATTTTTGGAATTGGAAACACCATTCTAGATCCACCTACGTGACCAAAACAGAAAACTGGGCATTTATGGACTTCATTTTGGTAATAAAAACGATAGTTATATAAAAGGGCCGTAACTTGGTCATTTTTTACCGATTTTTTTATTATAACCTGTTTTTGGAATTGGAACAGTCATTCTGGATCTACCCACGTGACCATAATAGAAAACTGGGTATTTTTGGTTTCCTTTTGGTAATAAAAACAACAATTATAAAAAAAGGTTGTAACTTGGTCATTTCTTACCGGATTCTTTATTATAACCTATTTTGGGAATTGGAATAGCCATTCTGGATCCACTTTCATGACTAGAACAGGAGACTGGGATTTTCGGGGCACATTTTTTTCATAGGGTTGTAAGTGAAAGTTTCTCCTATTTTTTTTACTGTGTTTCTAACTGTGCTTTTGCAGATTCAGATCAGTAAAGTGTAACTATTTTCAAGTTCTTCACTATTTTTCTGTCATTTTTCAGTATTAGGGTTTCTTATTTCTTAACAAAATTTCACTCGTTATGACTTCTGAAGTAGCTTATGTTCCTGAATTAGTTGGTTCAAACTATCTTGCCTGGAAGAGAAAGATGATTGATGTTCTCAGGAGTAAGAATATTTGGAGGCTAGTTAATGGTGAACACAAGACACCTACTGCTACTGATGATTTGACTATATGGAAGCTAAAAGTGATCAAGCAAGGGGGCTCATTGGTCAAACTGTTGTAGATAGTCTTCAGGTAAGTATTGAGGTAGAAGACAGCCCGATTCAGGTATGGCAAATTTTTTCCTCTTTATTTGATAAATCTGATGATGTTTCTACATATTATCTTGAAAAGAAAATCTTTGACCTTGAACCTGCTGACTTTGAAAGAGTTGAGTTATATCTTGCTGAATTGAAAACTTTAAATGAGAAATTAAATAGTTGTGGTAAAGATTACAAGAAAACTGACACTGCTCATATTATTCTTGTAGAACATAAAATTCCATCTTGTTTTGATATGTTCATCCAAACCAGGAATAGAGCTCTAGAATTGTCTCAAAGTACTATGAAGCAAACTTTTGATGATTTTTGTAAAGGATTGATCAATGAGAAAGAAATGTTAATTGTTTCAGGACAACTCACACCTAATAAAGCTCTAACTGCACTTAATAAGAATCATAAGAAAAGTTTTAATAATGCTAAAGGTTCTAATCCTTCTAATACTGATTATGGGCATGCTTCTCATGCTTCTAATGGAAATAGTAAACAGAAGAAAGTGTATGATCCTTGTAAACATTGTGGTAAAACTAACCATCCCAAAAAGAATTGTTTTAAAGCAAAACGTTTAATGGATAAAGCTGAAAAGTAAACTTCTCATGACTCTCAAGTAGCTTTATGTGCATCTGTTGTTTTGCCTAATAATTCTTCTTCTAACGTGGAATGGATAATGGATTATGATGCATCTAAACATATGACTGGTGATGCTTCTTTATTTACTTCTTATGATTGTAGAAATTATCTTGTTCCTACTTGTCTCTAATGTTCCTATATGAAAGCATTGACTTTTTTAGGGCATTCATCTCTTGCATATTAACATCATACTAATAAGAAATACACCTATGCTTCAGGTTAGTTGCTTGATGACTAAATTTTCATATATTTAAGTGAAATCTTTGGCTCACTATTTATATGTTGTGGCTAACACTTAATGTGTAAAAGTAACTTCATTTTCCTTAATGAGCAAGTTAATCTTTTATTTGATCATATTATGTTGCCATTCATTTATATGATGTTTGCTAACCTTTGGTATATAAGCATTTTCATTTCTGTATGAGCAATTTTGTTTTATGATCTTTATATGCTTTAGTCTTGAAAGTTCTTGTGCAGATAAGTTCTTTGTTTAGGCTTTCACCTTATTCCAAGAATAATGAAGCACCATCTTCTATTGTTAAAGTCATGGTGTTCATCTGTATGATATCATTATCGATGTATAGACCATTGGGGTCTTGTTTCTTCGATGTTTGAGGTCTTCTACAAATATTTATATTGCACATTGATTGGAAGAATGTCTTCTATCCGCATGTGTATTGACCATCTAGGTTTTTTTTGTACACTATTGTGGTTTTCTTAGCCACACATTCTGTTGTATAGACCGTCAGAAGGTATCTGTACACTGGTGTGGATGTTATATCAGAGTTCTTTAGCTATCATGTATGGTTGTGGTGATTCTTGTGGTGATCTAGGCATCTTGCGATTAGATTTCGTCACATGTTCTCGGCATTTTATTATTGGGTCTTTCATCGTACAACCTGGTTCGTGTGCACTTTCATGATTCAATGAGAAGCAGTTGTTCATCGTCAAATTCCATCAGCTGAAGTGTTCTTCTTATTTGCAGCTTTGGTTCTTCTGGAAGTTGTCGTCAAGGGGGAGCAGTAATGACTCCTTCCTTCCTTAGTGTTAGTGTGGGCCCTTCTCCCAACCATTATTAAGGGGGAGTGTTGGAATATATTATATTCCTTGGAAGGTAATAATGTCTTTGTATTATGTCGAAAGTTGTCTACAATCTTATGTAAAAGAGTAATACATTTAACCCATAGTTATATGGTGTTGTATTTATTTGTGTAGAGTATTTGTCCATGGTATTGTATTGAGAGATGTTATTTTGGAGAATTATATTATCCCACATGCAATATGTGAGAGTAATTCCTCTTCATCTCCTAGCATATAATAGGGTCAAGTGAGTCTCTACATAATCATGTGTTCTTGATGTAGTAGTGGTACTATTGTGACACTATTGTACATTATCTATATTCTTTGGGGTATTTGTGCTTTGCTCTCTTGTAAGATTTGAGAAGACATTCTGGAGATAATAGAAGACTACCTTCCCGTGGATGTAACCCATTAGGGTGAACCATGTATATCGGTGTTCTCTTGTCCTTTTCTTTTCATGTTCTCATCTTTTATGATATGTTGTTGGTTGCTTAGATAGGTTAACTAGTTTAGCTTGACTCTACTATTCTAACAAATAATGCTACCAGGGTAATAAAAGAAGCTACTAATGATGGTATAGCAATACTAGTGAAAACTTCTTTAAAGTCAACATATTTCAATTTCGAGGTGACATTTATGTACAAATATATGGTGTTGCAATGGGTTCTCCCCTCTCTCCTATAGTCGTTAACCTATATATGGAATGCTTTGAGAATAAGGCTCTAGACTCCTTTCTGATAAAGCAGAAGTTATCGAAGAGATATATTGATGATACAAACACCCTTGCTCTCATGGGAGGGAAAGTTTAGATAAATTCTTGTCACACCTAAATAACCAATCCATTCACATAAAGTTCACTATAGAGATCCAAGAAAACAATAGCCTTCGTTTTCTTGGCATTCTAATCACTTAGAAAGAAGATGGTATTCTATCTTGCCAAGTTTATAAAAAAATTACCCGC
This sequence comes from Pseudotsuga menziesii, assembly GCA_001517045.1. Taxonomy (NCBI): domain Eukaryota; kingdom Viridiplantae; phylum Streptophyta; class Pinopsida; order Pinales; family Pinaceae; genus Pseudotsuga; species Pseudotsuga menziesii. The sequence goes on from LPNX010708078.1 coordinate 18,257, forward strand.
ATGGACAAATACCTGCAAGCCGACTCATGCCATCTTCGAGGACAAAATATTGGCATTTCGAACACACTAGCCATTAGAGAAATCAAAATTGTTGATTTGGGACACCTCAATGAAGAATTCAAGCACGTAAGAAAGGTCCTTAGTAGAAATGGTTATAAGAATAAAGAGATAGAGAGAGCATTTATGAGAGCTCAAAATTATGAAAAAAGAATCTGTGATAATGAGAGTGGAGAATTGGTTGCACTCCCTTACACACAACGGATAATAGATAAAATATATAATATTTTTAGAAAAATAAAAGAAAATGAGGATAGCCTTCTCCCCCTCAAATTCCTTAAAAAGCATATTAGAAAAGGATAAAGATCCTATTGATCGGTCTCAGACTAAAAAGGGGAGTATACTTTACTCCATGCTCTTGCAGAAAAGTGTATATCAGTGAGACTAGACGATCGGTGAAGGTAAAAATAAAAGAATATTGTGTGCATATTCTCCATTATCATTCCAATATGTCGGCCTTAGCAAAACACTCCAAGGTTTCCAACCATCACATTTTCATTTCATACACAAAAGTAATTGCAACAAAAGATAACTATAATAAAAGACGTATTTGAGAGGCTGTTGAAATAGAGAAATATCCTCAAAACCTAAATAGGGATGATGGGATTATTCTAATTAATTCTTCAAAGTCGCTAATACACATCTTAAGAAGAATGAAGGAGAACCATCAATAATTCATAACCGAGATGATTAATTTTGATTTATAGTTAAAAGGAATTATTATTAATGGATATCCACCTAATAATGTTTCATTGGGAGTGCTTTCTCCTGAATATGGACTCAAATTTGCAGTCCAAAATGTGCATTGAGGATCAAAACCGTATCACAGGTTTCCATGCAAACTCCATTGATAGTTATCCCTGTGAAAATATGAATAACACAATAATGTCATTTCAATTCCTTATAGATGGTTTTTATTGTCATGTTTTTATATCGATCTGTGTTGATCATGTGAAGGATAATGAAAATTCATTCCAATTCCTTGATTTCAATCCATGTTTAGGTGAACTGATCATTTTTCCAATTAGTGGTAGGTTGTTAGCTTGCACAATGCATCTGTAACCCAAAATTGTATTGATTTTTTCCCTTTTTCCATTAAATCAGCTTAGTCCTTTTGCTTATGCAAGTGTGTATATTACCTCATTCCCATTCATTCTTTAATCTTGCGACTTTTGTCGTCACGTTTGTCACTTTATGTTGGGTAGAGTATCTTATGTATATTGAATAGTTGATACTAGAGGGGACCCATTTATGAGTATTTACAACTACCCTCGATATCTTTTCTGGTCTTTTTCATAGAACTACCTCATGTGCTTGGAATGTACCAACACCCCCTTATAACATTGATCCCTCCACTGTACGATAGAACAATTTATCTTTTTTTTCACTAATAAAAACATGAAAAAGACAAAAACACATGAAAAAATAAAAGACAGGGAGAAATAATAACGACCTTTATTTTTTTTCTATTAATTTGGAAACATCAATGTTTATTTCCCTTGAACAGGACACCTATTTTCATTAAGTCTCATACAGTTGGGTTTAGTATTTCTTTAGGAATTCATGCCGTGATGATGTGTTTACTTCATCAATTATTTATCCTTCCAATCATCATGGAACCCCATCAATATCTCTACTATTGGACTATATCATTGGCTTATATTTGAGTTCAAATTGCTACACAAGTCATATCATTGTCATGTTCATGTTCAAGGTGTTACGTAGAAAACCTTCTATGGATTGGGGTGGACCACAACACACAGTATGACACCAGAAATCGATCCATTTCCATATGCAAAAGAGATAAATAAGGCTAACACTAAGGGATGAGAAGCGTATCTTATTCCAAACGATTGTAGTATATCCCTATTGAGCTTTCAACCACACTTGCGCCTACATTTCATTCTCAACAACAACGAAACATACAAGCATGATAGATATTAAGTGTTAGGCCTACTATAGCATACATAAGTCCATACATATATAATCGAAGCAACTACATCCGTGGATAAGAATATTCATAGTTACACATATAATGGACGAGAAATTGATATTTCTATTAATTGTAAACATAGATATAAGTGACAAACCCTATCGGCACCTTGTCGAAATCGAGTCCTCCACCTAGGACTCCACCACTTCAATCCTCCATATCAATTGAAATCTCACAAGACAGTGGAAAGCTTGAGAAGAGCATCAATGGCTGCTCAAAGGACAAAGGGATGCAAACTCGAGTATGCAAGAATGGGGCACAATTCCACTATAGTTTCTTTGCTCTCACAAGTTCTCCTCCTCTAATGCATCCAAGTAGCTCAATATATAGCCATTCAATAGGAAGTGAAGGATCGAGTCGGAGCGTTTCGAGGCATATGGAAGGCCAACAGTCAAGTTATTCGTTACTTGATGAGGAAAACTCTGAATATTTTATTTTTGGGCACATTTCTCGATGTACACGGGTCATAGTGGAGCAAGTTGTGTGTGCACACGGTCTGTAAGCTGGTGACCTGCATATACCAATAAACATTACTTTTTAAGGGATTTTTTGGAGCATTAAATTTTATACTTAGCAAAGGGGGTCTAAAGAGTCTGCATAGGGACGGGGAAGGCCATAAAAACATGATCTACCATGTGTGGTAAAATCAGCTATAACAATACACCCTAATGTGTGAGATCGGAGGGGTAACATGATGGCTGAAATACATTATACCAATCCTAGAAGTGGAGTAATGAATACCTAGGTGGAAAAACCAGCCACTCATCAGTACAATACAATGATACATCTCAACATGTGACTACAAATATGAAATGTAGCAGTCCCTGAATACAAAATAGTACGATGGCCATTAATAGGCATAGTAGACATATGTCACATGTGGTCATCGCCACGTACAATATACAGTGAAATAAGATCTTCATACTGAATGAAGATATATTATAGTACACCATAATTTGGTCATGAGAATTGATGTCTCATAGATACTGGCACGATAAAGAAAGTAGAATATATGGAATGCCACCAAGATCGGAGGTCTTCTACACAAACCGCTACTGGTACATGTCCCGTCACGTGAATAAAGGTATCAAGGTCGAACATGATGGACCATCGTTTGAATACCGGTCATTGATGTATACTATTAACAGACGTGAGATATCCCATCGATAATGATAATGGGGATCAAGGTACAAAGTGCAATCAAACAAGTGTGAATAGATGTGTTGAGGTCGAACACTTGAGAGAATCGATCGATCAAGGGACATTGATGTATTCCCAAAACTGTCGATGGTTAGAGAACCTACCACTGATGACTGCAAGTCTCAAGGAACTCAATGGACTCTAGATCCCTATTCTAGAATAAATGATATGAAGACAATGGAATGGAATCCGCTGGAAGGAGGGCATTAATGTATCCCCCATCAACCAACACAAGTTACACAAAAAAACTGTATAATTTGGAAGAACTCGAACAAACAAGATGTGCATGAACCAGTAACTGTATCAGGAATGGTCGACATGCAAAGACAAGATAACTAAGGAATGGGCGAATCAGGCTAAAACTTCCTTCGAACAAGAGAAAAAGGCAGATGGAGACTCATAGGCAGCATAGACTCAACATGAAAACTGGGACAACTCTACAACACGGGAGGCATCAACAAAGGCTCCATAGGGATTGGAAGCATAACCAATCGGTGGAGAAAACTCAGAATAACGAGTACAACTTCTAAAGTCATACTAATAACCCAACCAATGGATGGAATATACACTGATATGTTCGAAGGTGACACAACACGACAACTGCCAAAGTAATATCATTTTTCATCCTGATTTTTATGTTTTTTTTTGTCTTTTTCATATTGGAAAGCTTGAAAAAGAATAAAATTTCTTATAATACAAAACTAGGAGGAAATGAGTGTCGTGCGCAAGCAAACTAGTTCCAAGCAGTGTAACATACCTATTCTCAATGCAAGGAAGCATATGCAAGATAAGGACACTCAGGGGGATGTCTCCTTCGGGTATGGGGTGATCAAGCTGCAAAATATATATGAAAGGCTCTGGTTGGATAGGATTGAGGCAAGATCGAGCTATATGGCTCATAAAAATGAAGCAGGGAGCCAACGTAAATCTCCATGCGGAAAGTGGACGCATGAAATGCAATTACGACTTGATATAAATAGGAGTCCCTGTGGAAGATGGATAGCATAAAGTTCAAGAAAGACTATGAGATTCTTGCTCAAAGAGATGGTGGGACTACAAGGGACTCCCGGACTTAAGGGAGGACTCTCAACATGGGTACCAAATAGAAAAACGGGATCTATCTAGGGCACCCATGAGTAGGAAGGCTCTACTACTCACGTAATGCCACTTCTAGTAGCAGTGTGAAGGTTTTGTAACATTATGAAGTGAGTTTGTACCTATAGTTAAGGCGACATGGTCATAGGACGATGCATGATGCATACGAAAAAGTCATCCTATCCTATATGCCAGTTCGAAAGTATACCTATTATAAACACGAACTGGTCAAGACCTCAGCGAAAGTGCACTCAAAACAAGTCCCTACACCACAATATTAGGCCAAAACAACTCAAAAAGGTTAATAAAAGTCCAAACTATAGGCTAATGGGGTAAAAATTCACATTTTCACCATACCATTTTGTTTTTTACCACAAATAGTGCATTTGGAGCCATTTGGACTACGAATTTCAACTGTCGATTCTAGGAGATAGGAGCAACGAAATCACGAGCCGTTGGGACTAGGTAAATCCTCATCTCATCCCTCATCTTCTCCATGTATTTATTTTAATTTTTTATTTTGTATTTTTGAGTTTGAAGAAACCAAAAAATGGGTATCCCGACCCACACATGTCACAAGCCATTAGGTTGTGTATATGGCATAATGTAGGCAAAGCATAGACAACCCGCGTACATACGCAACTGTCACCAAGAAAAGTCACGTATAGTGCCGCGGATACCTCATTCAAAGGAAAATTCTCATCAAAATCAATGTTTTTCTTTCAGGATGGTGATAGAATGGAGGGAGCTTGAACATGAGGATGTGGATAGGGCAGCCCACCGAGACATAAACGTTTAAAAATATCTAAAAAGATGTGTATTATACAAGTTTTGGTAACTTGGGGGTTTGAGGACCCAACCAAGGCTTCTACAGATGCTTGTTGACTACTGGGACCCAAACACAGAGGCTTTTCAGCTAGATGGGATGGCCTTGGGACTAGAAGTGGAAGATATCTACTTCATTACGAGACTATCTCACTGAGGCGAGGTAGTAAACATACGGGCTTGTGGGGTAGCAGGAGTGCTCACCATCGAGGAGTATATAGTTTTTTACTTCCTTTCGGATATTGAGAAGATCGAAATCTAGGTTCCGGTGAACTCCATCTAGAGCCTGAGTCACAAGGTTATAGTTCTATTAATAGCCATAATAGGATTAGCATCACTCCATCAAGCCTCCAGGCCTCTCATGTTTTGTGCAGTAGAGTGTATGAGACCTAAAGTGTATGATTGGAGCACATCGTTGTTGAACGCTATGAGATAACAGCTGATAGACTGTAAGTTGGTCAAGATAAAGAAATTTGGGTTCTACAGCATTCTTAGCACTTTATTTTTCTAGCGGGTACTGAGCCTTAACCCAAGATCCCAGGTTCCTCAACATAGTCTACAAAATCCAACCCATACTCATTGGGTGGAGGTGATGCAGTGGTTAGGGGGAGGTAGGACACCCTCTCCATTCCCACCAGACATCCACCAGTGGTGGAAACGATAGATCGTGGTCGTGGAAGACTATCCCTATGCAGGGATCGACTTCCGTGGAAACCCAGACATGCCACTACCATCAGGTGCCGCATACGGTGACATAGGTAAAATCCTAAATGTAGTTTTGAATTATTTGATTTTTTGTATTTTTTATATAATGGAATCAAAAACATGTTTTTGGCAGTGTCGCGTACTGACATTGATCATGTATATGTAGATGTGGGTCGTAGAAGGCCAGATGGTTACCCCCGACATCATCGGAGGGGACGAGGGGATGACATACTTGGTGCAAATGCGGAGTGTACACTCCAAAGAATACACACCAACTTCACCAGGATGACATACAGGGTACCCATGGTGCAAGTCAAACACTTTCTGGAGGCTATGTAGAGACACGTAGTATGAGTACCTCGTCAGTGAATTAGACTATTTCGGTGGTTGGCAAATGCAGTTGTTTGGTACCATGACCATCACCTTGATCCACAATCATAAAGGCCTAGATAGACATTTTGTATCGACTGTATAGTTTTTTGGTGGCTTAAAGCCCCAATTTTGTATCATGATATTTTGTACTATGACACCATTTTGAACTATATTTTGGAAATGAAAAAACTTATAGTGATCGACTTGATGTATTTACATGTGTATTTAAATTTGAATGGTATGTATATGCTCCATTATTGATGTAACAAATTCCAGTCTAAAACATAATTTTCATAAGAATCAATAACATGATTGTAAAGCCTAGGAATATGAATGTATGTTATGTAGTTAAATTGTCGTTCTAACAATCTTACCCGTAAGAATCTTCGCAATAAAGTTGGATCCCTGATACAGTACATACCGTTTAACTGCGATAAAACCAACTGTGATTCAAGACGGACTTCAATAGATCGAATGCCATTGGAGATGGCATCACATAGTAGCTCAATCACAACACTATATTCAAAAACATTGTTTGAATATGGTCGGATACACACAGCTCCTGGACACACTACATGACCCTCAGACGTATAAATGACCCAAGCAACCAAAGATAAGTTCTGGGTATGGAGACTAGCACCATCAATGTATCTTAAGTATACGGAAGACTACGTCAACACCTGTCATAACAAAGGGAAGTATGTGAAAATATGGCCATATGCAGTGATTAGTTTTGTGAATGAAGAGGAAACTGCATTGATGCTTTCACTGCTCGACGTTTCGATCTCTCTCTGAGATCATCATAAGGAGTGCTTACTCAAGTTGATCAAGGGGCCAAAGATCCGTTTATATAAGGTTTGGGTAAGTATGGGTGATCTTAATCTATAGGCTAGTTGGCTTGGATTAGAAACCGTTGAGAGTAGTTTTAGGGTTTTAATAAACAATTTATGAGTTTATTTTTTTTTAAATAATTTTTTAAATTTTTTTTAAATATTATTATAATGTATAGTTAGGTTAACTTAATTATTATTTTTTTATAATATTTTATATTAATTTGTAATTTTAAGATTGGTAAAATTCCAAGAAATTTCTAATTAACAATTTTAACTAAATTAGAAATTCTTGGAATTTTATCAATCTTAAAGTTAAAAATTAATATAAAATATTATAAAAAAATTTAATTAATAATTAATAATTAATTTAACCTAACTATACATTATAATAATATTTAAAAATAAAAATAAAATTAATTTTTTTTTAAATAAACTCATAAATTGTTTATTAAAACCCTAGAACTACTCTCAACGGTTTCTAATCCAAGCCGACCAGCCTATAGATTAAGATCACCCATACTTACCCAAACCATATATAAACGGATCTTTGGCCCCTTGATCAGCTTGAGTAAGCACTCCTGATGATGATCTTAGAGAGAGATCGAAACGTCGAGTAGTAAAAGCACCAATGCATTTTCCTCTTCATTCACAAAAGGGAAGCATGTCAACAAACCAAATCACTACAAGGGGACCAATAGTAAACTATGCAATTGTACAATAATATACAAAATATCAGCCTCAACTGAGAATTATGCATAGTAGTTTTTAAGATAGAGCCCATTTCTAGGCTCCGCCAAAGTTGTCCCTTCATAATCCTCTAGATCATGCTATGCCCTTCTCCAAGAAACGTTTTACTATGTAAGGCTCGCCACATAGGGTTGAACTTACATGCCCCCAATAGTTCACTAGCTTGGTCATATAGAAGCACCAATTCACTCTCATTAAATATACGTGGACGAACATAATTATCATCTTGAACATTCACTCGACGCTTATTGACATCAAGATCCATTAAGGCATCTCAACGCTACTCATCCAAGTGCTCTAAGTGGATCGGATGTTCTTCCAACTCATAAGTCTCTGGTAAGATCTCTATGGCTAATTTCAAAGAAGAAATTTTGCATTCAATTAGAAAAATCGACTCCACCCCATGTACTAACTTATATGGAGAAAAACCGGTGACAGTCTTAACCGCGATTCAGTAAGCCCACAAAGCATGGTAAAGCATAATGTGCAAATTGGTCTTGCTTTGTGTAATTGTTCTTTGCAGAATGGACTTAAGGGATTTTTTAAAGCTTCAACCTGTCCATTCACTTGGGGATAATAAGAATATGAATACGCGTGTTTATATCCCAGCTTCGAAGATAATTCATCCATCGTCTTATTTTGAAAGTTCCTTCCATGGTCAGTGACAAGCTCTTTCAGGATACTGAACCGAGTGATGATTTGATTGAATACAAAATGAACGGTCGTCTCACCATCAGATTTAATAGTAGGCACAGCCTGTACCCATTTTGTGAAATAGTCCACAACCATTATGATGTGATGGTTCCCCCCAGCCAAAGTTGGGTTGCAATGCATAAAGTCTACCCCCCACTTGGTGAAGGGACCAATGGTGATAATAGGATGTAACTAGGTGGGATGCAAGCACACATTCTGTGCAAACACCTGGAAAGGTTGGAACCTCTTAACCACATTAACACAGTCTTTAAATATCAACGGCTAGTAATAACCCGCTCTAAGGATTTTTTGGGATGTAGCAACCCTAGATAAATGACCACCGCATGCCCCACCATGGAAATCATTCATCACATTCTCAGCCTCGTCATGATTCAAACATCAACGCAAAATGGAATCTACCCCACGACGATACAATGTGTCACCAATAATAAGGTAATTCTTAGCATAATGGCGTAGACGTCAACGCCCATCCCGTGAGAGGTGAGGAGGAACCTTCAAAGTATGTAAGTATATGATGATATCACCATACCAAGGGTCCACAGTTGAAATAAGGAAGATATGCTCATCCACAAAGGAATCTTCATGAATCTTGTTCTCATCCAAACTAGGGAGATCCAACATGAGCTCCACAAAAACTAATGCTTTCTTCAACTTTTTCGAAACAAACTCAAGATCGAATTCTTGCAAAAGAACAATCCATTTATTGTACTTCCCCCTATCATTCCTTTAGTCAAGACAAATTGGAACAGATTGATATGAGCTACAACCGCAGTCTAGCGAAGTAGGGTATAGTGTCTCAACCGTTGTATCACATGAACGGTTTCTAAGGATAGCTTCTCAACGTGACTATATTGAAGTTCTGCATCAATAAGGTTCCGGATAAGATAGTATACAACGTGCTCTTGGAGCTCATCGTCCTCTTGAACTAGAACCATCCCAATCGTCTCTTGAGACACAACGATGTGTAATAGGAAACCACAACTATATTCAGGTGCACTAAGCACGAGGGTTGATGCCAAGGATTTATTAAGTGCATCGAAGGACTCATGGGCTCGCTCATCCCATATGGACGGAGTATCCTTCTTCAAAAGGCGCATAAATCCCTTGGTCAAATTGGCGAAATTGATGACAAATATTCGTAATAAGTTAGCCATCCCTTGAGGACTTTGAAGATGTCTAATCATGCGTGGGGGAGACAACCGAAGTATTTCTTCAACCTTCATAGGATCGACCCTAATCCTCTCCTTAGAAACAATAAACCCAAATAACCGACCCACTCTCACATAAAATATGCACTTTTGAGGATTTAACAGGATTTGATAATGATGACATATTTCAAAAATCAAGAGCAAATGACCTGGATGATCCACTCTCAAACGAGAGTGAGCAGCTAAATCATCCAGATAGACTTCAATAATACACTTAAGGTCATGAAAAGAAAAGGTAATGGCTCCCTGAAATGTAGCTCCAGTGTTTTTAAGGCTGAAAGGCATTTTCTGGTATGCAAATGTACCCCAAGGATAAATGAAAGTGGTCTTAGGTTGGTCCCCAGGTTTGATTTGGATTTGGTTATACCATGAAAAACCATCCATAAACAAAAATACTTTGCTCCCTACACACTCATCCAAAATATAGTCTATGAATGGTGTGGGGAAATTATCTTTAGGATAAGCCTTATTCAGGTCTCTAAAGTCAATCCACATGCGGATGGTTATCTGCTTCTTATATACCAAAATGGGGTTGGATACCCATTCAGTCAAGGGAACTTAATAATAAAGCCATCTTTGAGTAGATTTTCTATCTCGTCCTTGATGGTAGGCCTCTTACGGGGGTACATCGCATGTAAACTATGTCGAACGAGCTTAGCATTAAGATAAGTTTTAATCTCATGTTTGACAATACAAGGGTCTATTCCCGGCATCTTGTCATACAACCAAGCAAAAACATCACGAAATTCTTTAAAAATCTCAGTGTATGCCTTAATTTCATCGGGAGAACAATCTGCATGAATGTAAACATTCTCTATCTTTCCAGGGGTCCGAGAAATCTCGATCGGAATCATAGGTGACAATTTCTCCATGTCCCCTTCAACATATACACCATGAGTGACTAATGGGACCACAGGACAACAACCTTTCTCACTAAGGGTCAACCTAAAATCATCATGCTCGGTCTGTTCGAGATCTGGGAGGAAGTAAGAGCGATGGTGCAACTCCTCCCAAGGTCGTTCCAGACCATTCCTTGCCTCGAGAATCGATTCGTCTGAAGGGAAAACATCATTGAGGAATTCATGTGAGCGTGACGACCCAATTGCCCAAGCAGGCAGTGAAAAGAGATCCTCCTCCTCCTTCCACGAAGAGGAAGGACCAGGGTCTACAACGGGATCAAGAATGGCTTGACAAGCAACCTCCGCTACAGACAACGACATCTCCATCTTGGTAGGTCTACGGTCCTCATATGAACTGCTCGGAGAAGGGAGAGTCCAAGGGTCGCCCAAATACATAATGCGAAATGGGACCAAACTCAACGACAACGAATCACTACCAAGAGTGGAACCTATAGCTAGGATTGGTGCTGGAATATTGAAAGATCCCATCAACGATGAATACATTCTCAATTGCCAGCTGAGAATTATCAATAGTCGGAATGGTGGATCTCGACGATGTTGTAGTACCAAAATTATCGAATGACATTTGTTTGATCGTGATAATTCAATCCTCAAAAGGGAAGCAAATAACACGAAAAACGAAAAACACAATTGCCTTCATAGCGTAAATCCATTTACGACCCAGTAAAAGATTGTAGTCAAGGGGTGCATCAACCACCTCAACCTCAATCGACACGATCTTCCCCCCCACCTGGATTTAAAGAGAAGGAAGTATACCATGCGGCTGAAAAAGAACGTCCAGCGAATGTGGTTAGCCTGGTCATAGATTTTGACAATGTGGGTGATCTAAGACCTTTCCAATAGGCCAGATACATCAGCTAGGCCGCAGTGCCTTCATCAATAACTATGTTTTTGATCATGTTATTCATACACTCCACATGGACTAAGAAAGCCACATGGTAAGGCAAGTGAGGTTGGGCCTCGCGAGTTTCAAATATAACCATTGTGGAAGGATTAGGATCAACCACCCCAAGAGAAGTAAACAAATATCTTCTCTATGAAGGGAAAGTCTGAAGGTCTTCCAGAGTTGACATCACACAGGGATTCCAACCCAAGTCCTCGAAAATAGAATAATTTTGGGTGGCTCGAGCATTGGAATTGTGGCCCAAGCACTTTAGGACTCCCTTAGGTATGCGAGGTATAACTTCAGGCTTGTCAATATGCAAAGGAACCTCGAGGGGTGCAGGATTTTTACCCAATTCGGGTTGTGACGGACCATAATATTTTGCACACATCACAACATTAGCAGCAGCCATCATGTTGATACACCCATGGACACCTTCTGCATTTGGTGGGTTTTAATTCCCACCAAAAGTGCTTCTGGTGTCCATGTTCCTCGAAACCATATTTTGGTTATGAGGTAAAGGATCAGTTAACACAGGTGGGATCTGTGCAATGAACTTCTAGGCCTCATCAATACAGGGGGACAAGTATGCGAGATGGTCTCCCCCACAAATCTTGAAAGGGAATTTAACCTTTCCCTTAGGCTTCTTGTTCCCCACAACATCATTTCCATTCTTGTCATCGTTCAAGTTATTCTTACTATTCCCACCCCTTCTATTGTTTCTTCCATTCTTCTTATCCTGTCTGGGTTGCTAGTTACCCTTGTGTTCCGATGAATGTACCAAGAGCACATTCTTCAATTGGGTGGGATTCGACAAATTCGTAGCTTGTCCAGTCGCAGGATGATTAGCAAACAGATTCCACATTTGATTCATAACCTGGTCGATGACCTTAGTACTCATGGAGACAACAATACCATCGCCATGTGGCCAAGGTTTGAACTTAGGTTCAAAGTTTGACCATGGGGCATTATGGATAATCTCATAAAGGATCCCAGACTGAGCATAAATCAAGTCTAATTGTTGGGCTCGAAAGATAGCTTGCTCCTCATTCATAACTCCGGACGTCAAAACATCCTTCGCAATATAAGGCAATAAATATTTGAGGAACCATTCCAACAAAACCTCAAGTGGAATATTAGCCTTAATCAACCTCTTTCGTCTGCGCCACTCTTGAATATGGTCAGAAATGTGTGCTTCTTTATCTTTCCGAAATGTCGACAAGAGCTCGGTATCGACATCGTAACGTACCTGTATTTGAAAGTGGTTCAAAAAGGTCATGGCTAGGTTGTTAAATGTATGATATGTGCCCCCATGCAACTCATTATACCATTTCACAGCAGGAACCATGAGGGTGCGTTGAAACAGTTGTAGACAAACAGATTCGTGGTTCAAAGAGTTCGAAGAGCACCATAGGTGGAAAGTAGTCACATGCTCTCTAGGGTCCTCACCACTCTTACCTTCAAACTTTGGAACGTCTGAAGGAAGCTTGGCGGGAACAATCGGCCACATCAGATCGTTGGTCAACTTCGAAAGGTCAGGCAAATTCAACGTAGCCAAGAAAGGGATCCTATGTTGTGCCATCTGGTTCCACACTCCCTAAAAAGATTGGTTCATATAAGGTTGATTATAGTGAATACCATGGCCTTGGCCAGTTGGATAATAACCCCCTCCTGCATCACCCATAAAAGGATGCACAGGAATATTATACTTTGGTATACCTTGAGAATGAGGTGCCACATAACTATAATTGTAGGACTGATAAATAGGTTGACCCCGGATAAATTAGGAGACATGTAACCTACCGACATAATAGTATCGGCTGACGAGGGAACAACATGGATAGAGGCAGCACTCCATCCTGAAGGACTGTGCGGGTCATGAGGAGGATGTGTCATAAAAAAGACATTTGACAGGACAGGTGCGGTGGACGATGGAGCATAGGATGGAATGTAAGTTGTACCTCCAATGTTCACATGTCTAGGTTCACCTTCATGAAAGTGAACACCAGTGTTATTCACGGATGAGGGTTATGAAAATCATCCCACAAATTGTGTTGAAGGTGCAATATGACCTCTATGAAATCTATCAGCATGGAAAGGGATGGAAGTGCCTCCAGGAACAACACCTGGATCTATACCAGGATCAACGACAGATGATGAAAAAGTATCAGTAAGGTATGGCATGCCAAATCTAAAGGGACCTGTGCTAGAGGGAACATGATGAGTCTCAACACTCGACCTTCTCGAGGAAGACCTCTGATAAGTAGATGTAAATTACAACAACTGGGGTCGTGCATTGTAGGAAGTACCAACCCTATGAGGGTCGGTGTCAACTGGAGTCCCGGGTCTTGCAACGGTCACATTCCCCATTCCATAGGATGGAGAAGGAGGGATCTTCACGTTTTAGATGTAGTACTCATGATGAGAACGGTGTGTGAATCACAGTGCGTATAAGCTCGCCTATAATTTCTAGTCATCTTTCGAGGAGAAGGATATCCACAAGGAGAAATCCCTGCTAAACATCGAGTCTGGTGGAGTGTTGAAACTCGATCCATGATGACTCCACAAAAACAACAAGAATAAACTAATTATGATCCCTATTGAAAGCTAGCACAAAAATAGCACACCCCTAAGCAAATATAAGTCAGATGAAAACAAGCCAAAAGGGAGGATATGTGAGTTCTCGAATGCAGCAGGTATATCTTGCTTAGGAGAGGCCTGAGACTCCGATACACTACAAGAATAGGTGTGTAACCAATTACAGTGGCCCTCATCTTCAACACATAAATCGATTGTGCTATCTGACCCCTGCCTGGACATAATACTCACAGAATAACCTCTGCAAGTACCCCCTGCAATACCTAGGTAAGGAAACTAAGGTCACCTCCATATAACCAATGCTCAGGTGGACAATCGCAGGAGATATCTACCATATGGGCAGGGTAACAAAGCCCAAAGCTCAAAATCACCAAAGGTACCTCAGAAGCCCCATATACAAATAAGATACTGGAAATATCTCTTACGCTGCATAAAGAGTGGCAAGGGGCTATCCCCACCACAAACGTGTATGATTCCTCTTGCTTAACTCCCTTGTAAGAGGAGCCTCCTAAGAACACTAATTATATTAAGTATTTCTCTTCTCACCTGAACAGACACCTAATTGTTTTGTTTTGTAATCTTGGAACAATTTACTCACGACACCCTATTCCAAGACTCTACAACTTAAGCTTGGTGGTGCACTTCTATCAAATAAAAAGTGTAATCCATTTTAAGTTAAGCATTAATTTTAAGGGTTGTGATTACTCAAGGGTAATGAACGTGCAACTAGCGATGTTATGACTCAGCATTGAAATAAATATGCACACCTAACAAATGATGCCAAGTGAAATTATTCTTTGAATATGAAAAAGGGGTATGCCGCTACATGAGATGCATAAATTTCTCTTCAAATTCCAATGCAATCATTCCTATATGAACACATGAACGCTATTTCAACTAAGCAAACCCAATGCAAGTAACATTTCCATGTAAATACATAATGCACAAAGCATGCCAAAAATACAAATATTTGTGTATTTTGATTATGAACTATATGAAAATGCAACAAAAAGACTCTATAACTCGTAGACCCTGTAGCAAGTATCACACACAAGCCAAGCAAGAAACTGCTACTAAAAGGTCTAATGCACTAATACCAAAGAAAAAAAGGAGATAAATGACAAGAACAACCTTTTAAATAAAAGCAAAGAAAAAGAAGTGTTTGGTCAGTACAGAAGCATTAAACAAGCATCACATGTACCCAAGAAGACTCAGCACACTCACAACCCACCCAGCATATCTCAAACATGAAGATCTCACTCACAAAGAGAGGAATATGCGACTGTTCACAGAAAACCCGCGTGTATACGCGAATGTAAGTACCACAACCCATGTGTATACGCGACTGTTACCTCTATGACCCATGTACAACAAGAGAAAGGTGGTAAAAAAGTAGGCTAAGACTCAGATTACTTCAAATGAATACCAATGGGATAACATACTCCTGAACATGACACAGAAACACAGAGAAGGAGAGAGAAAATCAAGCACATCATGCACCCAAACCCCAACAAAAAGGAAAGTCCCCAGCACAGTCGCCAATTCTGTTACGAAGAAAACTTCCTATGGCTTGGGATGGACCAAAATAGACAGTATGACACCAGAAATCAATATGTTTCCATATGTAGGAGAGATAAACAAGGATAACACTAAGGGATGAGATGTGTACCTTATTCCAAACGGTTGTAGTAGATCCCCGTTGAGATTTCAACCACACTTGCACCTACATTTCATTCTCAACAACAACGACACATTCAAGCATGATAGATATTAAGTGTTAGGCCTACTATAGCATATATAAATCCATACATATATAATCGAAGCAACTACATCCATGTTAGGATATTTAGACACTTAGGAGTTAGTTAAGATCAACTTGTGTAATATATCCGTTAGGTAAAAGTGTGTTTCTTTAGTATGCATTAGTATGCATTTGTAAATATTCTAATCCGACGGTCACGATATGTTCTAGACATAGAGTGATCCGACGGTTCAACTTCTCTTAGATCATACCTACCATTGATCCATGGCTTAACACCCGATTGGTCTATGATCTCTATTTAAAGAGCATAGAGGGTCCTTGGCTAGTTGATCGATTATGAGAAGCTCATGTAACTTTCTTTCTTTTGCATAATAAATTGCTCCGAGTAGCTATTTGGCCGAGGCCGTGGACTGTTTCCCTCTCGAGGGTTTTAACCACGTGACAAACATTGGTGTATTGATCTGTGATCTGTTTATGTGAAGCGGTTGTTCTTGGTGTTCGGTCCTTTGGGAGTACCCTGTGTACCCTTACATGGTATCAGAGCTTTTATGAAGAGCCACTTTCGGTTTTGATCAAGCTCTGGAACCGGTGTTGCCGAAACTTTGAAAGGGTTTCTGGTTTTTGGATTTTCTATGCATTTGTGGCCTGTGGGAGCTGTTCCATTGCGTCCGGAGTGTCGTTTCCATTAGGAAACAGTTTTCGTTTCACCGAAAACCATTTTCTTTTGTTCCAAAAACACCAATTTCAGCAAATCTGAAGGTATAATGTTACAGTGACGGATTTGTTTTATTTATTTTTAAATCTCTCTCATATTTTATCAGTATTATTATTAGATCTTTTTGTTTTAGTCTCAGACTGTTCCCTTCCCTGGCTGCGTATGCTCTTTGTCGTGCACCTTGCGCGATCGCGGCGAATCAGAAACAGTGAGAGAAAGTTTTTTTCTTGTCTTCTCGGCTACGTATGCTCTTTGCTGTGCACCTTGTGCGATCACGGCAAATCAGAAACATCGAGAAAACTTGAAAACGTAGACTTTCCGGGTAAGCTAACCAAGATCTAACCCCATTGTGTGGAAAAAGTTTTTTTTGTTTTTGTTTTTCGT